>VNKQ01000001.1:0-157155 GCA_016508695.1 Hyphodiscus hymeniophilus | reverse complement strand
CCTAACCCTAACCCTAACCCTAACCCTAACCCTAACCCTAACCCTAACCCTAACCCTAACCCTAACCCTAACCCTAACCCTAACCCTAACCCTAACCCTAAGTTTTCTAAATCGAGTAACTAGAGCTTGTCTTTACCTAACAAGCCGTCTTAATAAATACTAAAGGCTTTAGGATTATCCTCGACTATTAAGAGTAAGTCAAAACCTACCTTATCCTTATTCGATTTAAGTAAGAGAGTATTATTTAATTTGAAATTATTTATAAAGTACTCGAAATATAGCGATAGGCTCTTAAGCGTTAAAGTAAGGTCTTATATCTAGCTAAGTAGTTTACTAACCTCCTTTAGGCTATTAACGATAAGAGTAGCAAATAGCTAGAACGTATTACTATTAACGACTTACTTAACGCCTTTACTAATTAGAGTATTTAGGTTTCGAAGAGTATAGGACTCGTTTTTAATCTTACGCGCCTATATATAATTTAGTAGGCTAATATAGACTCGCTTAACGACTTTGTTATCTTCTATCGCTTAGTCGGCTTTATACTAATCGGAGTTATAATATAGAATTACCTTATAGTTTTTAATAATACTTAAATTACGATTTTACTAAGTCGTATAAGCTAAGATAACAATAATATTACTAGTTTATTATAGTTAGTAAAAATAAAGCTTACTTGTTATATTAGTATAATAAGCTTACTTATAGATTTGTAAGATTAAGCAAATCGAGGAATTTCTAGAGGTTTATAATATTAAGTTAAATAAATCTACTTACGCGTTTATTAGGGCAATTCTTCTCGATACTATAATACTAAAATATCTTAAGAGAACCTTTAGAGAAGAACTTCTCTAGATTAGCGAATTATATATTAATCGCGCTAGCGGGACAAACAATTAGGGTTACTATAAATAGACAAGCTACTATTAGAAATAGCTCGTTATATAGAGCCTATTTATATATTGATATTATAACGAACGTAAGTATAATAAGTATCTTTCTAAGTCTATAATTAGGCGCGACAATTCCCTAATAGTAAGATATATTCTCTTATAAATATATCTAATATAAAGCTATCGATATTAGTAAGCTTATTATACTAATATAATAAGAATAAAAAAGTTAACTTACTAACTAGCTACTAAAACTTTAATTTTACTTAAGGTAGTTCTAGATTAAGCTCCTTTATATTAGGGAATAAATTAAAAATGCGAGTCTTTAAGTCGATACTTATTTACTTATATACCTCTAAATAAAATAGGATCCGGGTAAAATTCTATATTATTATAGTCTTAACGGCTAGTATATTTATATTTATACGCTCGGCAAGGTTATTTTCTTTATTATACTTAGCGAGGTTAGCTTCTTTATTATTACTATCGTTTATTGCTATTTCCCTAGCTTAATCCCTAGTAGTAATCTACTAGGTTATTAAAAACATATTCTCTATTTTAGTAGCCTTATAAGTATTATCGACTCGACTAGTATTAATTTAATACTCGCCTTACTAGATCTTAACTTAATTACTTATACTCTTATAAAACTTAAGTATCTCGGTCTTTATTATTAAGGGTCTTTAAAAACGCTATATACGGGTAATAAACGCATTAGTAAACAAAGAACTAATACTAGAGAAAACTTAAACTAGGCTATTAGTATAGGCTTTCTTAATATTAATAATAATTGCAAAGGATAGACTCGTTAAATTATTAATATTCTCCTTATTATCTAACTCTTTAAGAGTATTTTCTATAAGTTTAGTTAATTAGTAAAAGCTATAAGTAGCTAACCCCTCTTTATTTAGATTCTCTTACTCTAATATTATAGTAAAGTCCTTATTAGTTAAAAACTCGAGGTTAACTATAATATCGTTTTTAGTAGAAAGTATTCTCTTTAATCTAGTCGAGGTAATACAACTCTTACTAGTTGCGCGATTAATATACTTAGCTAATAAAAGACTATAGTTTTAATTCTCTAAAGTAAAGCTATAATAAAGGGTTATAACGACTAGATTCTAAAAAGAGATATAATTATCGCTAATAAAGAGAAGTAAGTAATAAATAATATAAATAAAGTTAAGGTATATAACGCGCTTATTACTAATCCTAATACTAATAGCATTAAAGGTTTTAAGTATATTAAAATAAGTTATAATTATTTTCTACTCGAAATCTTTTAAATTAGTAATTATCTCGTAAAAGATAATATTAATAATAAGTAAAGACTTTAAGTTAAGTATATTATATTCTAAATCGATAGCCGTTTTAAGAGTAGTAATAATAATAGAAACTTTTATAATAGATATTAATATTAGTATACTTACTATACTAATATAATAAGAGTATATAATACTTTCGGAAGCGACGAAAGTCTTAAATATAATAATAGATAGAAAACTAAAGTAAGCCACTATAATATTCGTAGTCTTTTCTAGTTTATAAGCGATAAGACGAATTCTAAGAGAGTTCTTAAAAATATATTTGGCTTAGAGACTAGCCGTCTTATTACTTTTAGCGGGTTAAGCGGCTAAGTTAGTAAAATACAAAATAGGCTCGGGTATAAAATTAAGTATAAGTATATTTAGGTTATTATTTAGGGCGAGACGCTTTTCTAACGACTTAATAAAAAGAGCTAGAGTACTAGAAGACTATTCTCCTATATTACTTTATTAAGGTTAGCTTACTACTTTAGTAGTTACTTTTTGCTTTTTAGGAGACATAACGAATAAATATATAAAGTAACAAAAGTAATACTTATTATACTAGTATTATAAGTAATTTTACAAAAGTAAAGTAAAACTAGCTACGAATTCTACTAAGATAATAAAGGAGATATATACGTAAGGAGTTTATAATATATAAGACAAGATAATATAATAATAAGAAAAGAGAGCTAAATATTATAAAGCTATATTGCGAAGCTATATTATAAAGTAAGACAATTATATATAAAGATAAAAAGAAATTTATTATTATAAGAGAAAAAAAATTACGCTAAAAGAGAAGTTCTAATATAAAAGTAGAAACAAAGACGTAAAGCGTATACTAGAGCGTACTAACGCGCTATAAATTATTGCACAAAGCAAGCTAATATATTTTATTTACTTTATTAAAAGTGAATTATTAAAGAATAAGAAGTACTAAGTTGAGAAGTTATTATATTAGTATACTAAGGTCGAGTTATTATATATATATATAATAGATAATAGCTTTAGTATATAAACTATCTAATATTAATACTAAAGAATAGAATTTAGTAGGCTATACTAAGGAAAGAGTACTAGACAAATATTATACTCTAAATTAAACCTATTTAAGACTACGCTCGTAGCCTAATAAAGACTAGAGTAGCCTTTAAAGCTTAATCTCGACTTACTTTTTAATACGCCTAGGCTTATAACCTAAAAAGTCTCGCTCTTAAGAGAACTATAAAAGTAGGCCTCCTAAGAGTATTATAGGGTTTATAAACTATATTATAGGCCGAGACTTAAGCGGATATATATAATCTAGGATCTCAAGTACTATAGCCGGTCGATAGAGGGGCCTAAGCCTATAAGTAAAATCCTATCTTGCCTAGTAATATTCTCTTAGAATTACTTGCCTAGTATTCTTATCTATAATACTCTTTAATCGCTAAATAAGCTATATTTTATTTAAAATAAAGAAAAGTAAATTAATAGTATAAAGAAGCTTATAAAGCCGTGCTTTTTATTTATCTGCAATAGTTAGAAGGAAGTATTATATAATATATTAATAGACTTAACGAAAAAAAAAGCGAAATAACTAATTCTCCTAATTATTCCTTAGTTTAGTCTATACCTTTCCTCCTTATTAAAAGATATATAAAGTAGCTACTCTAAAGAAGTACTCGAGTAATAAATTAGGATTATTCTTATAAAAGATATAATTACTCGATAAAAGGTTATATAGGTTATATATAATATACTAGCGAACGTTACTATTAGAGAAAGCGACCCGCCTACTAAGAAGAAGGTCCTTTACTATTAGATTTGCATAGTTAATAGTAACTATTTAGGACTAAATATTAATTCTCTACTAAATAATAATTAGTCTAATAGCGAAGTTAAAAATATAATCTCGCTTAGCTATAAGTAATCCCGCTTAGCCTAGCTACTTATTAATATATCTAGTAAGCTCGAATAAAACGTTTATATAAGAGACTTAAGTTATATACTTAACGAATTGCTATAAGAACTTACTTTGTCTAATAAAGAAGTTCTTAGTATAATTTATATTAATTGTTTATAATATCTAGTCGAACTTTCGCTCTTACTAAAGATAACTATATTTTTGGGTAATATCCCTAACTCCTATTCCCTTAAAAGTAAGTAGGTAACCGAGATTAACCTCTCTTTCTTCTTATATAGTCTAGACCTAGCTATCCTTATATAGAATAGTAGACTAGCTAATATCCTTAAAGAGCGTATTAAACCAAATACTCTCTAAGAAGATTATAGTAAATATAGACTTAGTATACGGGATATAATTCGAGCTAATTCGATAAAGTCGGAGTTTAAATCCAAAATAAAACTTATTAAGGTTTTCTCGTAAGAAGCCTATTAATATATATAAAGGGATCGAATAGACAAAAAGAAAGTATACGGGATTATTAGGGTTAGAGTCTTTTAGTATATCTTACTAATTTAATTTAAATACTATAAGTAAGCTTATTATATTAATATAATAAGAGGTAGCTTCTTTAAGTTTTTACTAAAAGAAATATTTAAGTAAACTTAACTAAGTAGTCTCTAGGTTTAATTATAACTAGAATAAGTCGGCTTTCTTATAGAGTTAAGCATTTAGGCTAGGGCTTATAAGACAATAATAAAGAGTAATCTAATCTTCTCCCTAACTTAACTTGTATAAAATTCGGCGAAGAAGATATATAAAGAGATAATACTCTTCTCGAGTATTAATAGTCTTGCTTGCTATCTCTTCTAACTCTTTAGTAGCACGGGTTTTATTAGAAATATAATAATATATTACGTCCTTAGTATTATTATACTAACCCCGCCTTACTAAGCAAGTAATAGTTAATTAATCCGTTCTAATAAAAAGTATATAAATATCTAGACTTATAAATATCTTAAGCGTATTAATAATAAATAAAACCTTTGACTTAAAGTAGAATTACGAGAATTATAACCCTTAATTATACTTTATAAAGTAAATTAAAAGCGATATTATAAGTGAAAATATATTATAAAGGCCTATTAAAAGAAATATCGTTTGACGAACTTGCCCGCCCTAATTCTTTATATAAGCTTTCTAATATTACTTAAGATAATATCGTTATTAGAGAAGGGACTTTAGATCTTTTATTCTTAAGTCGCTTAAGATCTAATAGCCTAGATCCTACTAGTAAGAGTCTCCTTAAAGGAATTTACTATTAATCTTATAGTTTTATTTGGCCTCTTACTCGGTTTAGAGATATATATAAAAACGATATTTAGTCGCAGATTTTATACTTTTCTTATTAAAGAAGATACGTATACTAGTAAAGTAGGCTAGATCGGGATTATCCTTATTAATAAGTACTTATATAATGTCTTATAGCTTCTCGAGAAATTCTCCTTTAATTAAATAGTAAAGTAGCTAGGCTTAGGATTTAGAATATCGACCCCCTTATTCTTAGTATATAGCTCTAGCCCGTAAAGCTATAGTATTAAAGCTACTTAAAATCTCTATAAGAAAACCTTATAATATAACTTATTTTAAAGCTAGCTAAAAAATTATATTATACTAGGCTCGCTATTAAGACTTAGTAAGAATAGTAGTTACTTATTTGTAATATTAATATAAATTGTAAATTTTAGGAAAGAGAATATATACGTTAATAACCTTTTATATCCTAAGAAAGCCAAAATAAATATAGGGGATCTTTTCTATAGTAATAAAGAGCTCCTTATTAATCTCTAAAGATAAAACCCAAATATAAATATTATAAACTTTACTACTAATCTAACTTACTCTAAAAGTATATAGGTACTACTAAACTTTATTACGAAACGTAGCTAGATTAAAGGGGAACCCGTAAACGCTATTAATATTAATTATTACTAAAGGCATAAGACTACTTAATAATATTATATTAATATTTAAGTCAAAGTAGGGTCGGGGCTTTAAACTTTCGAATAAGTAAGCCCAAAAGTCGGCTTTTTAAAAAGAGATCTAAGTAGTCTTATCGACCTATTACTTAAAATAAAGGTTTTAGCGTCTATAGTATATATTACCACGATATACCTATAGTTTAAGAATATTAGGGATTATACTATTTTCTAAAGGGTTAAAGTATCTCTATAAATTCAAAAGACTCTAGGTAATAAATATATTACTTAGGTCTAATATCTTTTTAAAAGCTTTTTAATATTATATCGTTATACAAAAAAGACTAGTCTTTAAATAACATACGAAATAACTAAACGCTTAAAAGCTAGCTCTATTTATACTTTCTTTAGAAGAGTCGCTTCTAATATTATTCTAAGTATTTATATATATCGAAGAAGTATCCTAGCTTAAAGTACTAGAGTTACTAGAGCGATTCTCTTTTTAAGACTAGGATTCGTGTAATAAATCCTTTATATAGCCTTTATTTACTAGTACTTTTAATTTGCCTTTAGGACGACTCGAGTAGGATTAAAGTTTAATCGTATAACTAGTTTCGGCTAGTAAATAAAGTTGCGTATTCTCTATTAAGCTTATAATAGAAGATTATACTTCTAATAATAAAAAAGTAAGAAAGGGTATTATATTCGCGAGATTCTCAAGTAATAAAATAAATTGGCTAGAGCGAGTCTAGTCTAATAAAGAAGCTAGTGGCAATATAGTTAAAGACTTTATAGATACTAGAGTAGGGTTAGTTTATAAAGTCTTGGGTCGTGGCTTATAATTCTAAACCTAGATTTTATACCTTAGGGGTAATAGTCTTTCTATATTAATTATTACTTTCTATATTACTTAAATCTTATATATAAGATTAGAGTTTACTTTAATTACTCTTTATCTATCTTAGGTATTATATAATAAACGCTTACTTCTCTCTTTTTTGCCTAGCCTCTTATAAAGTATTATAATATCTTTGCACTTTACTCGGCTCTATAGTTATAGACTACTTTATACTTATATATAAAGATACAAGCCTATACTCTTATTATACTAGTATAATAAAGACGTATAATAGAATATATAAAATAAAAGACACGTAAATAAAAAACTTAATAAGCTTGCTTTGTAAGCTTATATTCCTTACTAGGCCGTAGGATTATGTGACTAGAATATATCGTAGGGCTCTATCGTAGGATTATATAACTAGAATATATCGTAAGGCTCTATCGTAAGATTATATAACTAGAATATATTATAGGGTTCTATCGTAGGATTATATAACTAGAATATATTATAAGGCTCTATCGTAAGATTATATGACTAGAATATGTTATAGGGCTTTATTATAAGATTATATAACTAAAATATATTATAGGGCTCTATCGTAGGATTATGTAACTAAAATATATCGTAAGGCTCTATTATAGGATTATATAACTAGAATATATTATAGGGCTCTATCGTAAGATTATATAACTAGAATATATTATAGGGCTCTATTATAAGATTATATGACTAAAATATGTCGTAAGGCTTTATTATAGGATTATATAACTATAATATATCGTAGGGCTCTATTATAAGATTATATAACTAGAATATATCGTAGGGCTCTATTATAGGATTATGTAACTAAAATATGTTATAAGGCTCTATTATAAGGTTCTATTGTAAAATCACGTGATATAATTTTGATATAGCTTAAAGGGGAATATCTAGATTTATTTAAACCTTTCGCTATTACTTAAGGCATAAATCTAGACGTAATTTCCCCCCTCTAAGCTATATTATATAGTAAGTAGAGTCGGTAATAGTTTTATAAAGTCGATTCTATTACCGCCTTACAAAGATTTTCGTGGGGTTGATTCTACTACCGCCTTTTGCGTATAGATAGTTTATATGCCTACGACAGCCAAACTCTAACCTAAGAACGACTGTTCTATTAGGGGTGGGATTGGGGGTGGAATTGGAGGTGGAATTGGGGGTGGAATTGGGGCAATTCCAGCTGACTAAGAATCGGAATCGGGGGTACTGGAATTAGGGGGTGCGGAATCACAGAACCCGTGATTTCCGCGTCTGTGCACGGACTGTTATTGGCTAGAATTTTGGAATTGGGGGGCAATTTTACGGCCTAGAGAGTTAGGCTTTTAAATTATTGAAGAATTATTAATTAAGGTTAAATTTAAACCAAAATATATTACTTTATACTTAAAACCTTTTATTTTAATTATTTTTTATTTTTTATTTAATTTATTAATACCTTATTATATAGTTTACTCTTTTAATACTACTAATAAGCCTTTTTATAATAAGTTCTTTTTAGTTTTATTATTATTTTAAATATTTAACTTAGATGTATACTCCAAACCCCCCCTGCCTACCCTGTGCACGGGCCTCTTTCTTAAGGAACACCAAAATTCGACGAGATTCTTGAATACTTATTTATTAATTCAAATCTAAGTCTTTTGACTTACTTTTTTTACTTAATTATAGCGCTTAACTAGCGCATTAATTTGTACTCTTAGGTTTAGCCTTAAGGCGTCTAAAAAGAGTACTTCGACCAAGTCCCATTTTGAACCTTTATACGAGGTTCTTATATTTGGGACTTACCCCCCTGTTAATTTGGGACCTACCCAAGTCCCACGCAAAAGTTTGGTAGGAATAACTATTAGTCTTTTGACTTACTTTTTTTACTTAATTATAGCGCTTAGCTAGCGTATTAATTTGTACTCTTAGGTTTAGCCCTAAGGCTTCTAAAAAGAGTACTTCGACCAAGTCCTATTTTGAACCTCTATATGAGGTTCTTGTATTTGGGACCTACCCCCCTGTTAATTTGGGACCTACCCAAGTCCCACGCAAAAGTTTGGTAGGAATAACTGTTAGGTTTTGTGCGAGATGATAGAAGCCGCCTTGTATGTCAATTTGACGCAGGCAATTTTAACACGATTTTATGGCCTATACCCTTTAGTCGCCTTGTGATTCCAAACCTGTCCTTCCTTTGCCTCTGAGTTTTCGTTTCGACTCTATTACTCCCAGCCGTGGTTTGCTGAAGCTGTTCCAACTTGCCGTAACGGAGTTCAGCACGGCGCAGGGCCTCCTTATTCTCACTCCACCAAGATCCGCCGTTATACAATTCTCCTCGCTCTATTTTGCTGGCGGCTTCTTCATAAATGGCATTATCACCCAGATCCATCTCCATCCTTGCCTCCAAGGTTCCGTGGATGTCCTCTTCTTTTAAGATGAAGTCCAGATTCTGATTCCTATACGAGCGAGCTTCTTCGAGTCGACCTTGCCTTGCAACGGCAATCATAACATTATAGTAGTAGACG
This sequence comes from Hyphodiscus hymeniophilus, assembly GCA_016508695.1. Classification (NCBI taxonomy): domain Eukaryota; kingdom Fungi; phylum Ascomycota; class Leotiomycetes; order Helotiales; family Hyphodiscaceae; genus Hyphodiscus; species Hyphodiscus hymeniophilus. The sequence goes on along the minus strand of VNKQ01000001.1, from coordinate 147,701 downwards.
GAACTGACTGCGTCCCCTTCTGCTTCAGCGTGGGTAATAGCAGCCCTGTGGTAGTGTTCTGCATCTTTAAATTTCCCTCGTTTATGGAAATATATTCCACGATTATTGATGACCGTGCTCTGCTGTGAGGTGTTGGGGCCAGGGTAACCACGAACGTTAATACCTCGGGCAAAATCTCTTTGTATGCATTGTAGCTTCTGTGAAAATTCTTCGGCTTCTTCCAAATGGTCTTCAAATATCAAATGAGCGATCCAGTCCTCAGCCAACCAAAAATTGAGCTCCATAGCTTTGAGAATGACCCTTATTTCTGAAGTTCGGGACAATTGGACACCGGGCTTCAACGCATCATTAAGAAGAACTCTCCATACCTCCGCAACCTCTTTTGTGTGGTCTGCGATATGCTCGGTAGAGACGACATTGTTGGCTGCGACCCAGGTATCTGTGGACAAGATCCCCAAAACTGAGATCGATTGTTTGAACACCGTAAGATAAATGTCAAACGCAGCCGAGGGGTCTTGTTCACGAATCATATTTGCTTTGTTGTTAAGCATCGAATGAACAAACTGTGTCATTCCCTCTCTATGAACACCTTCTGGGGCGAAATCGGCAAGTAATGATTCTGTGATTCGAAGAGAAGACTCTTTCTCTCCCAAACGGCCTAGTGCGTGCGCAATATTAAACTGATGTGCATGCCGCCTGGTTTCTTCCTGGTCCTTTGTAGCTAACAGCTCTGACCAAAATTTACCCATCTCGCTGAGCGCTGGAGGAACTTGCGATTTGTCTTGGAAGCGATCAATCCAGGTCTGTTTTGCCTTGTCTAAAAGTCTTAATAACTCGTATTCCTGTTCGATCCTGCCTGTATAGTTGCGTTCTCTGAACAGAATCCAGCTCATGCTTTTGTGAAGCACGTAGCATTCCTCCAAAAGCTCAAATGTACTCAACGACAACTTAGCAGAATCGGAATCGAGGTATCTGAGCCCGTCCTCCAGGAGCTGTAGCGCCTCTTGGTTTCGCAACAAGGACTCTAAACACTCGATTTTGATTTTTAGCACATATAGTGTGTTTATGTTCTCCGGCCCCCAGATGTTTGTGGCCATGTCCAAAGCTGCCGATGCAAGCTCGCAAGACAGTCCATGTTCGCCAAATGCGTTCAGGTAACAACTTAGACACTGCATAAGCCTGGCGAAAGGCTTGGTCATTAAACCAAATTGTTGTCCTAGCTGGGTCATTCTGAGAGCGTGAGGCGCAAAATATGAGCAAATATTCCATTCAGAGTGTTGTTCATTCCGTACGAGAGGAAAGAGAACACAGATCAGGTCGATAGTTGACTCGAGCCAGCGCTGAGGGTTACTACTACATATTGTTTTCCATGCAATTTCATGCACGAGAGGATGCATTTGAGCAGCCGTGTTTGAACCTTCGTTTGTTCGTTCGGCCAGACAAAGCTGATGTAGCTTTCCAAAATTGTGTGAAAATTCCGCCTCGTCCATGTCGTTGAATTCAGGAAGTGTTTTGAATAGGTAGTATGGTACTATTCCATTGCTGAAACAAGCTAGGTATCCGAGCAGTGTGATTGAAGATGGATTCGTACGCTTCAAAAGATCGAATGACATCGTCCAAGTAGTTGTTACAGACTGAACGCTATTTCTTTCGTCTGAAGTCATGAAGTCCCTTACAGGCTCCGTGAGTGTTTCTGTAATTGTAGACTGCCTGTATACGAACGACGAGAACTGCGCGATGGGCATGCCATGCTCAACGATATTGGCCGCAGCCTGTGCAATGGCTAAGGGAAGGTTCCCGACGGAGTGCACAATCAGCTGCACATGCTCTTCTGAATTTGCTGTATCAAGCAATTCTGCAGGCACAGACTTTCGCAAAAGAGCCACGGCTTCATCATCATCCATTAGTGCTATGTGAAGTCCGTTATTGGCAGCAACAACGCCGCCCAGGAATCGCCGGTCTCGTGTAGTAATTAGAACTCTCCCTTTCCGAGGGACGTACTTTTGTATATTATTCCGGAACTCCTGCAAGTCATCTACATTGTCGAGTACCAGGATCCATTCGTACGGTTTAGACTCCAAAGTCTCTCTGGTCGTCATAAGGATCCCGTCCAATGCCCCGTTTTGCGTCTCGGTCTCAACTGAAAATCCAATACGCAAGATCTGAGAATAGTCTTTCGCAAAGTTCGCCCAATTATCGGCTCGCACCCAGAACACAGACAAAGACGGTATCGAGAGCTCTGCGAACTTTAAGGCAATTTGGGTCTTTCTGCAGAATAGATTAACTCCAGTGATCTTCAGGGCGCTTTCGGTTTGGGATATTGAGAACAATATGAAAGAGAGAGGGCCACGTGTGCCTCCTTGTTTACAATTCAACATACTTGGAGCGAAATGAATTATGTAACTCCGCAAGACTTACCCAACTCCTGCCATTCCTGACAGGACAAAGATCTTGCTACCACCAATGAATGGGTGGAAAAAGCTTTGGATTTGGACGATATAGTCCGTCCGGTGGACGAAATGTACGCAAGGTCTATCTGGGAGAAGAAAAGGTTTCGGCGGAGTATTTGTATTTACTATATAAGTGTTGGCAAAGCTAGCAATATGAGACCGGACATTACTGACAATTGACATCAGGGTCTAGCAACGACTGTGCACAGGCTTTGATAACATTGCCGCTCTGGTATTTCCGAAGGTAATCGATTGTTGACGCTTTCATTTTCTCAGTTTCTTTCCATTCGTCCATCTGGAGCATCTGAAGTCCCTGAGGGACATTGAATCTGAAATATCGTTTTGACTTTTCCAGCGACTGGCCCAGTTCAGAAATGACGAATTGGTCTGCGATATCTTCCGAGTCAGTCATTATCGCAACAGCACCTTTGAGAAGTTCAGGTATGCTATTTGATAAATTGTGGGCTTCGACTGCGCCGGTTCCGATGCTGACGAGACAACCAATCTCTCGACCAGCCCATTCCTTCTCCTTCAGCCTGTTTGTTTCGTTGATCGCCTCGTTGACGGGATTGTTTCGTCTCACGCCACCGTCTCCAAATCTCTCCCCAGCTTTCGAAAGCACCACCGGCTTGAAATACAATGGGGCGGCAGCAGTAGCGCTCGCTGCCTCCCATATGGCACACTCATAATTCTCTTGCGTTGGATGTACGGTGATATAGTTGCGGAGGAGGTCTGGCAAGCTTCTGGATAAGCGTGTAACGCACACGATACTTCCATTGTCAGTCCGCGATTGTGCCGCTATTTGGAATCCACTTACACTTTGCATGTTGTATTTTCCTCTTTGAAGCTTTGCTCAGCATCAAACCCACGAGACGAGACAACATTTCTGATCCTCTCCTGGAGGATGTTAATATCGTAGAACGCCGATCCAGAACCCGCCTTAAGCATCTTCCCCAGTTTCGACGAAGAGATATTCTTCCCAAAAACAGCCTGCCCAGTCTTTTCGTACTCGCGCAGACACTCATCAATGGTCATATGCAGTCTGCCAAGCATCACCGCTATGATACCACCAGTAGATGTACCAGCGATGAGGTCGAAGACGTCGCAGGGTCTCGGTTCTTCAGCTAGAGTGCCGTCCGAGACCATAGTTCGGAAGATTCGTTTGAGGATCAGAAGTGATGTATATCCCTTCACACCTCCGCCGTCAAGGCAGAGCACTCTTAGACTGTTGGCGACCATCTTTATCGAGACAAGACTGACGCAGGCGAGGCAGCGGTGGCATAATGTCTTTGGAGAAAGAGGTTTTCTCTCTTGAAGACATCAAGTCCATATTTGCTTTTGCGGTCCCAATGTTCAGCTGCCATGGGGTCCGGCCGATCATTGGCTAGCGATGCGCCATTGAAAGCTGCTTTCCTGAGATGTCCCGCAGTTCGAAGCCAGTAACTGGCCATCCTCCGTTCGATGAATGGCGCTTCTCGAACTCATTGCCATTTTTAAGTTGTTTGGAGATATTATTTTGTGGTTTGGGTCATGTCAGATAATTAGCAAACAGAGGGGGCTCATGGAAGCCTGTAGAAACCGGTAGAAACACCGAGAAAGTAGCTACTTGTCCTTTTCGCATGAATAGTAGCAATAATCTTTCCCTTTTGCCTCTATGTTTGTCGACTCGGAAGGCATACTAATATAGAAAACACTAACTTTGACTAGCTAAACGGCAATTGGGCTTCAAATCTCGAGTTTTCGGCTTTTGATAGCCCTAGAGCCGGCATAGCTATAGAACCTGCTAGCCAAATCGCCGATCGAGTTAATTAAGTAGGCGAATATATATTACTACTTCTCTGACTAAGTGGTTAGGAAGCGGACAAGTAATATAATAAGAATAACCCTATATATATCTAGGCTGGCCGACGGTCCGGTCCGGTCCAGACCGTAGGGTTTTTTGGGGACTATAGAACGGTCCGGTCTCAAAATTTAGGGTTTTGGGGACTATATTTAGACCGCGGTCCTACGGTCCGGTCTATAAATAGTTCGGTTCGGTCTAGACCGTTATAAATAATTAGACCGTCTTTATTAGTATATAAAATTAAAAAAGTTTTTATATAAAAGTTATAGAGTAACGCTTAAGAGTAACGATATAATATTTAAAATTAAAAAATAATTAATATTTAATTAATTAAATTATAAACGGTCTCCCTAAATTTTTTTGGGACTATTATAGTCCGGTCTTAAATAAATTTGGGGACCGTTATATAAACGGTTTGGTCCCAAATAATTTTTGCGGACTATTAGACGGTTTAGTCCGGTCCGGTTCAAAGACCGCGGTCCGGTCCGGCCAGCCTATATATATCTACTATAACTTCTAGTAAAAGATCTCCTAGCGTAAAAATATTAGAGCTAGGAATATTTGTTCGAATATAAATCCTAATCTTATCCTTGCTCCAAGCGATTTTTAGAAGACTAAATTTAAGGCACGACTTGATAGCCTTTTATAAGACAAGGATAAATTCCCTAGAGATACTTATATGTGCGAAAAAACGATTATCTAGATATTAATTAAGCGGAGTCATTAGCGTGGCCTATCGAAACGATATAAGAAACTAAAGATTAAATAATAAGAAGTTAATAAGTACTTAGAAGGTCTTAGTTACTTGTTTAGTAAGAGGAGGAAAATAATACTTAGTATAAAGATAATATATAAGAAAGTCACTAGTAACTCTATAATGGCTAAGGGTAAGAGTAAGAAGAAAAGTACTACAGAGGCTTAAAAGCTTTAGAGAGCCGCTAATACTAGTCTCTAGAGCCGACTCTACGAGCTTTATCGCTATAAATCCAAATACTATAAGTAAGGACCTTACTACTTAGTAGACAAACGAGGAATCTACTAGAAAATACTACTAGCCTAAGTAGAAGAGATTATCTTTTATATTAAAGCTAATATAAAGGAAGGAGAGATAAAGAAGACCGTTAAGATTAACATTAAGATCCTACCCTATATTCTCCGATATATATTAAACAATACCTATAAGCAAAAGGCAGATAACTCTTCTGACTATTGTTATTATAAAGTCTATATCCCAGAGACTATACCCAAAAACCGTTCCAATAACGACAGCCATTACAAATAGGAAGGTAACAATAAAGGAAGGATCTGGCGTCTCTACAAAGCGGAGTCCGTAACTTATGTTGATGTCTGGGAGATTGGCGATGGCAGCGAATTTCAGGGGTTCATTTTTCTTCTTGGGGAGCTGTGATAGGTAGAAGGTATTGGCTTGCACATAAGGAGTACATTCTGCGATGAGGAGATGGACCATGTGCTCGGCTGCTATTGGGGGTACCATTTCTAGTGGTGGTGGAGGAGCGAAGTCGTATTGCTCTGTTGTTGGGGGAACCACATCTGCTACAATGCGATCGACGGGGTCGTCAGGAAACGCCGCGAACTAGGTTGTGCTTAGATCAGAAAACCCAGATTAAGGAAGTGGTACGTATCGTACCTTGATGAACTCGATTCGTGTTAGCTTGAATAGTATCAGATCCGTCCAAGTGCGTTGTGTCTTCCAAGCTCGGCGCAGGGCTTTGAAGAAGCTTTCGTCTGTCATATCCTTCTGTTCATCGTCCTTGCAAATGTGAAGCGGCTCAAGCTTTGTCACTTTCGCGTTCGGTCGTTGCTTGAGGCAGAGGTGAAGCCAGCGACAAGTCATTCCAGGCGTAGGCGAGCATCGAGTTACTGCGAATTTTCTGGATTTTGGGTTTCGGATCATGTTCTCTTTGGCCCGGCTTCAATCTAGGGACGCTTACGACCAACAGCTGCCACTTGATTTCTAGCGGCTGTCAGGAATGTGGTTGTTGCCCCAGGAGCTTGATTTGTTGGCTGGGTGTGAGTTGCATAGCCTGATCGAACGAGCTTCTCGGCATACGCTTCAACAGCTCCAGGTCGATGCTCAATGAAGTCATCGTGGGAAGTATGGCCGCAGTTCTGAAAATGGTTAGAAGGCCAAAGTGAAGTTGAAATCTACGAGAGAGCGAGCACTGACACACGTCCATTCCAATCTTACCGACCCCGGCCTCAGAGTCTTCTTTGCATTGATATAGTTTCAAATAGATAAGAAAGTGGAGGGTGTTCTCAGAGCATCAGATTGAGCTAACGGTGGATGAGAAATGTCTCTGTCTCGTTCTTCTTGTGTTTGATCTGGTGAGATATTATGTTGCTCCTCTTGTCTCAGAATCTGGGCTTGCTGCAAGTCGTCCTCAATTTCTAGGTTCTTAATAATGTCTTCATGTCCAGACTGTCCAAGCGTGGCTGGCCTTTCAGGATACAGAAATAATTCGAAGTAATCCCTTAAGCTCTGCATGGCATTAGCTGAAAGCAACCACTCCCTTAGGTCTTGTCAGGTCTGGATGGTCGTCTGGGGCATCATGTTCAAGTTCCTCTTCGTCACTTTCTTCATTCCTGATTGTATCCGGGGTTGGCGGGTACAGGGCCTCTAAAGTGGACACTGGTTGATATTCTTCAAGGAAGCGCTGCAACCTGTTTTGACCCTCGATCTGAATTCTGTGGCTTGGAAGATTCAGGCGGATACTTGGATGTAGCTTTTCGCGAATCAGGATAGAGATCGATCTTGATTTCTGACCAACGAACTTAGCAGCCTGCTGTTGGGACTGCGTTCTCGCTTCGACTATTAACTCTTGGGAGAGTGTATAATGTGCGGCGGAAGTTCCTCATGACTTTTTCAGGATCAGAGAATCAAAAGCTTTGTCCGGAAGTTTTCGGATTTGGCGATCATTGGAGATCAAATTTGCTCTATCAGTAGCACTGTCTTTGGCTACAGGTGCCATGTGCGAGACAGAGGTTACCGAACTTGTGATTGCTGAGGCGGCGAAAGAGTCTAGAGAACTGACTAAAGAATCCGAGTCAGACTCGGAGTCAAGCAGAATAGGATTTACTGCTATTGACTTAGATTCAAAACAATCAAGCTCTGTTTCATGAGTAATGAAATTCTCCAAGACATCGAAGAGAGCCTGTGTAATAGAGTCACCAAAGTATGCTTTGCCAAGTATCTCCGTTCTCTTAGCCAGCTTTGTTACAAACAAAGCGAGTGCGTCTACAAAGTCCGACCATTGATTCTCATCTAAACCCCAACAGACTACCGCTCTCCTTGCCGAAGCTAGTTCATGATGTGGCCATCTGCGGCGGAACGAACCATTCTTCATGAGGCTAACCACCAACTTCCATTTCTCTACATTTGTTTTTGTCTTGACAAGGTTGTCTGAAGTCTCCAAGTTCGATATATACTTCAGAAATTCGAACGTTTCTTTCATTTCGCGTTCTTCAGCCCCAAGCCAGACGCATATGCAATTGGCTTCGTTATATATCTCGTGCATTCTTGATATCTGGGCGTTCCTTTCCTCCATATTGGCTTGATTGATGCACAACACGTCGACCCAGACATTTACATCTTTGCTCACGTGACGAAATTGATGTAGTGCAGCTGCCAGATTATTTCTGATATTGAGAGTGCCTGATAGATTGAAACGAGTGATTGTTTGCAGGCCATCTCGGAGCGCCGTAACATCAGACATCGTAGCATCATACATTATAACCGGATGTGTTTGCTCATCATCTCTCCACATGTATGACAAGACCCAGTAATCATGATATTCCGACTTCGAGGTAGACACTATCGACCATAACGACCTTGGGAAAAGCATACACTCTAGGCCCGAGCCTGGGTTCCCATGGAGAATTTTCAGGATTCGAATATCATTGCTGTAAGCAATCTCTTCGTATCTAAAGTCAAGTTAACCTTCTTCGGTTGTAAAATCATCACTTTGACGGCGTCAGTCACGTCACGAAGCGTTCTGGCTGGTGTACCGCTTTCCCACGTGTGCGCACGACGCTGTAGAGGTTGATCGGCATGAATGCTTGACGGCACTTCGTCCTCTTGATCTGAGGTTGACATATTGTCAAAGTTTGTAGAAATGTCAATGAGGAAGGTGTCGAAGGAGAATGTTAATTCAAGTTCAAGTCGCGATGCCCTGGAGTGTTTTCTAGGGCGTGCATGGGGGCGCAGCCTGCGTGACAACTTGGGCACCAGTACAGTACCGCCCTCAAATGAGATACTCTCCAACCAGTCCTTTCCGCCAAATTTCTACTTCGATTTCTGATATGGTCTGTCTGCGCCAACAGCACTGGCAAAGTGGCTGAGTCAAGCCTCTGCTTGGAATCGCCTCAACTTGTGCCTGATAAGCCCCACCGGATGATCTACCAAGTACCTGATCCAATGGAATTCAATAATGACTGAGTGAAATTCCTACTATTCGTGCTCAGATCATTTGGAGATTATGCTGACTGTCGGTATACTGCACTAAAAGAGTGCAATTACATGCCAGATTACTAGAGATCATTTAAAAATTTACGTGACCAACAAGTTAGTTACAGAGAAGCAATCGTAGATGGGCTGTTCAGCGTGATGATGGCGCAGGATTGGGCCTTACAGTAGCCCATACAGCCCCGGTCACAATGCTTAGGTTTGGACATGCCTACTCTCGATATCACGACATGCGCAGTCACATGGTTCTCGTCCTAGATACTGCGCCAGGAAAGTTGGATTATGTGATAGTCATGACAGTGGGTGCTTCAAAGTCTCAATAGTCATCTACTAACTCCTCCAGATTACTCCGACGCCGACGGAATTGAAGGATCAAAGCGCCATTTTATCTCTGGCGCAACAAAAGCCAGGTCGAGAAGGCCAGCAGATGTTATAAATTAGATCTTATTCTTCTGATGTTAAAGCTATACCAGTGTATTAAGATAGGCCGCATTTGGATTGATCGCTTTTGTTTCATTGAACCTATAGCGCTTAGTTAAGGCTCCATGTTAAATTTAGTTTATTTTGAATATATTTAATCAGAACAGTATAGATCAAAGGTGCTTTAGTTACAAACGGTCAAGTTCAGGAATTGCGAGTTTCCTTCATCGAGATAGGCTGTTAGCGATCCACCCTGATGTACAATGCTTGAATTGCCATTCCATATATCCTTCACTACATAACATGGCCTGTGATCTATTCCGAGATCCTTAAGAGAAATCGAGACTTTCTGCACACCAGTCAGAGTCGTGTTATAGCCTGCCTCGCCCAGGTTTGCGCCGAGGTTAGCGAGAATAACAACCGCTTGGCCCGCCGGGCTTGGTCCCCCAATCCATCCTGAAAGTTGCATGGCTAGGTTATCTCCTGTGCTTGGGTTTCTGGGGCTAATGGGATACACGTTGCAGAAGGCTGTGGCTGCCCTAGACTCTGCGCTTGTGAGGAGCTTCTTTCCAAGCGCATCAATGTCAGTCAGATTTGATCCGAGGATCAAATTGCTCCCAAACCCCAGCCAGAAGCTCATGACGGTGATTCTTTGCTCGTCTGTAATCCCAGTGATATTCTGAGGGTTGGCAACAAACAAGTCGTCCATATCCGGGCGAACAGTGATGAGCTGGTTCTTGAACGTCTGCAATGCAACAAATTGTCTAGCGTTATCAATGGCGCGTTGCACTTCCTGCAAAGCCACAAAAGTAGACTGGCCGTAGTTGTTCACATCCTGATCAGTGCGTATTGAGTCGGCAGTCTTGTCCCAGATTTGAAAGTAGGTGTCGTTCCGACACAATTTCCATGAAAGATCAAGCCTCATTTGGTGACCTGTATTGATAATGGCGTTATGGTAGGCGATTGCGGCGGCACTGGTGTTAGAAGGGAGATTGGCACCGTTCGAAGGACTACCTGGCGTTACGTAGTCCAGCTTGAGCAAATCAATGCCATACTCGTGAAAGAGTTCAACTTGGGAATCGTGCCATTTCTGGACAGCAGGTTTGGAATAATCGAAATTGCATAAACTGATATTATCGTAGTTGCCGTCCCACACCTCATACAATGTAGTTTGCGTGCCCTTGATAGTTTTGTTCATTGCCCCACAGTTGAAACCTGGAGCAAAGTAGACCCCCAGCTTCAGATCGAGACTGTGCAGATGGTTTCCAAGCTCAGGGAACGCAAATGTCGCATTATTGTAGATGGTGCGACCATATTTATCCGTGGCCGCAGTGTTCCAGCCAGCATCCAGACAGCACAAATCGTACCCTGCTGCAGCAAATCCCGATTCTGCAAGTACTTTACATTGCTCCAGCACAAAAGCCTGATCGAATGTACTATAACCTGGACATGCCCCTGGGGTAGCCTGGCAACCATAAGAGGTCCAGCCTCTGGCAGCTTCTGTATATCCATTCGGGGTCGTTCCATAGCGAACAGTATTCAAGATACCGTCATTCGATGGGGGCTCTGTATAGCAGCCATCTAGGACAAGATCATTAGGATCCTGGACAGGGATAGATGCAAAACATTTCTGGGTAAATAACAAAACTGTGCAAGATAATAAGACCAGCATTGTAACTTGAGATGGAAGTTGTCTCAATGGGATAGCGATTGTGAATTGCAAAAGTAGCTGTCCATTATATAGTAGATCGCCTTAATACTGGTTATGTAACCTTTTATGACCCGAGAATACAGCCGCCGTAATACCTATGTAGGGTTAACTTGAGCAACCCAGCTTCTATTATTGATTAAGACACACGACTACAGGGTGAAAGGGGTAGGTTACGTTAGTACGCATACTTAAGATCGACGTACTGGGTCAGTCATCAAGTGGATTTTCATGCTATTTTAGCTACACCAGTGAGCTAAAGGACCTCGGACCACCTTTTACACCGTAAACAATTCCCTATAGAACTGGCATTGTTAAACAGCAAGAGACTATTAAGGCTACCTTGTACAATGAACTAACGTAACTTACCCCTTTCACCCTGTAGTTTCGTGAATTACGAGTACTAGTAGGGGCCATTCCGTACCCCGCATACCCCGCGATCCCCATGTACCCTAATACCCTAATACCCTTCGGTTCCGGTATCTGGACTAATGGCGAGATTCTCGGGACACGATAGTAGCGGCTGGCAAGCTACAGGTTACTACGTCAATCAAGCTCGATAGCTGCGTTGTCACGTAATGATAATAATCGTAATTAGGACGATCATCTGTACGCTGAATCCTTAGGAATAATTCCTTGCCTATAATAAGTAGCCTCTTCTTCGAAAGTTGATTCGGTTCAGAAACCATATGCTCTGCAGACAGGCATAAGCTCCTGACCTGAGAAAGATACAGCGCGCCAGCCCCACTACGCCGAAGCGTATAGACAGCGAGCTCGCCCCAGAACTCAACGACGTGCCCTGGCCTCCCACTAGCAACAGAGTGGTGCCGTCATGCTAAATCCAATCGCAGCCTACATAAAGATTGAAATATGGGGAAGCTCGATAACTAAGTTACTTTTACATTGTAGTGTAATTAGGACCAAAGGTTAGATGTCGTCTGGGTCACCCTCAGACATAGAGCTTTCCGCAAATGCTCAGCCAGATATTATGGGACGAGTCGAGCACAGTGGGACGAAAAGGGAATAAATTAGCCTTGGACGAAGAGTTGAAGAAAAGATGGACCTTCTAGAAGGTAATCACTGTCATCTTGAAAGACAGAAAATTGGATTTGACATTTCTCGGTATTGTTTATCGTAAAGAAATTGTGCATCGTGAACCTCCTACCAAAGAGGACTGCGAAGACAAGAGTGTAGAACATGGCATATTGCCGTCGGACGTTCATTTTTTGAACCAGAATTGAAATCCCGGCCGAAGAATCAACTCAGCTTATGAGTAAATCTGATTTTATGCCACTGGCTTGAACTCTACCCATAGAAGGATGAATGAACCGACGAGAGATCAGTCAGGAAATTTATAGGAGTCAGGGACAAAGGTTATTTTTCAGATGAATTCTGGCTACTATCCTTTGCAAATACTCCCTCTTCATTATAAGGTTTATCCAGCTTTTCCGACTTCCTCCTCACCCGCCGTTCCTCTTCCACGAACCTTTCCTCGTCCGAAAATGTGAGTTGCTCAGGCGGCGTCTGCGGACGCCACTTTCTCTTGAATGGTGGAGGTTTGGCTCCTTGCATCGTCATTGTTTTATTGTCCCAGTTCTCTGCTTCACTTAATAACTTACATAAAGTTCTAGAATCGATTACGATAGGTAAGTCGGGAACGCCATGTGTTACTTCTTCGATAGCAAAGTCCTTGAGAGATAGATTAAGGCTAGAGGATGGGGAAAGGAGGTGGTTGCCTTCGGCGTTTCTGAAAAGCTGTTCTGTATCAGAAAAGCTCTTGCACCGTGTTGAGGGGCTGGTTACCTGGCTGTCAACCACTTGCTCGACTTCCCCCTCAACCTCTCCATCATCATTCGTAGAGTTCTTCAACCGCCAGACAGAAATTGAAGCTTCTCTCGACCTCTTGTAATCCAAATCCAAACCAATCACAACACCAATGCCACCGTAGGATCCAAGTATGTAGTTGTCTGCAAGACCGACCAAGGATTTCCTATTCTGTGAATGTGCCACTTCGATCACAACACCGGGCCACGCGGCATCCTTATGTTGAAACCTTATGTCAGGCTCATGTCTTATATTTTGCTGCTGGTCGTCATCTCCAATTTGGAAATTCAAAACGCCGCTCACAGGCCTGATACCCTTAATAAATGGCTGCGCCTCGACTTCTTTGTTGGCGAGACGCTCCAACGTCTTCTCTATCTCCGTCACGAGTCTGGAAATAAAGGTGTCGTGTAACGTTGTGGGCATTCGAAGTGTGAATCTGCTCTGGATGGGATCGTAATCGTATCTACATACTAACTTAGCACATTCCCAGCAAGTACTGGTTCTAATTCGTGACCTACCGGACTTTGTCTGCCACAAATCCCCCAAGGAGCTCGTCGTGCTTTAGCTGATGCAGCAAGTCCTCGTACTCAGAGCTGTTGAGCTTATAGGATGTCCGAAGAGACCGTGGAGGAGCGCCGTTCTGGCAGTCCCGAAAGACTCGGAGGATGCTTGCGATACGCGCTGCAGGTTTTGTATCGGTGAGTGGTGGTGTTGGCGGACCGTTGACAATACTTCCTGGCGGTGTTATTTTCTTGATTGCGGCCATGAGGCCTCGCGACGATGAAGTTCCAAGTCGAAGATAAAGCTGCGGTGTTGTTTTTTATCGCGAATCAAAGTCAACAAGACTGGAGTCGTTGTCCCGGAGTAATAATAATCCGGCGCTAACGGCATTTCTGCGTCGATTTTAGCCGACGTCGACCGCGATTTACCCGGTTGGCACCCAATATGCATCACGTGAATTACTGCTCGTGTAGAGGAATGTGAGTGCTGATCACGAAGGTTATCCAGTTATTTTTCGTATAGCCTTTTGATGAGCTATGCCTTTCCAAAGTTTACCAGCACGGGAAATGACAAATGCCAAAAGATAAAATTGGGTACAACTCGGTACCTTCAAGAGATGAGGCGTGGTAACTATGTAGCAATTTAGTAAAACTTGGAATGCATTATAAAAAGTACGCTTGTAAGCTGGCCAAGATTTTCTCTAGGACGAATTATATTTGGTCTCAGGTAGGCAATGCCTACTTTCAATTGTCTTTTAGATTAGCTCAATCAGACTGCCCACATACTCAACTCGGAGCCCGATGCGTAAAAGGGTTCGGAGGATCAATTGACAAAAGTTGAAGAAAATAGGACGGTAGACGACCTCGGACACATTAAAATGCTACGAAAATGTATCCCTAGTAAGGGTATATAGCTTGATTTCTATTGCAATGCTCTGAGAAGAGTTTCTGATCGATGTAGGAAGTGTGACTTAGACATTAAATGGTTTCAAAAGCTTTCTAGGATGAGACACCGAGAGAGTAAGCCTTGTGCGTAAATGTAGAGTCTCTTTGATGGGATCGGATTCTATAATCATGCCGCGAATCTAAATAGCAATGCTGGCAATAGTTCTGCCAACAATTAGAAAGGTCCTAATAAGCAAGTTCGAACCAGACTACTTTGTCGATTGTTATAAGCTAGAAAGTAATGTATATCTGTTATGGAATAGGTACAGACTTTGACTGGCTTATTTAGCTATGCTGTTATTTTGACGAAACCTCGAAATGTAGACTCCGACGGCCGCTAACTTTATGCTGAGGAAGTGGTATATAGTCATCTCAATAAGCCAGAAGAAGCTGATATCCGCAGGGGTCAGTCTGTCTTCGAGAATCCGCTTATATCGAGTAGCGTATTAGGATGCTACGGCTCAAATGTCTCTCGTCTAATTTATGTCCGCAAATTTCGAATCAAATAAGGTCAATAAAGAGACTTCAAACTTTTTGTCCAGCATCTCAAGGAAGCCGAAGTCATCCGATCTAGAACGCATAACTTTGGTCTGGAAAGAAACGGCATAATCCAATCTGTTTGTCTATTTGCTATTATGTTATGGAAAGCTGCAAAGCTTGCAATACAATCCCAAGGCTGCCACACTTTATAAATCGTGTGCCGTATACTTGATTTCCACGTTTGTAATCATACGGTGCTTCCCAACATAATCTCAGACGATGAAATGATGTCTCCAAAATCCATTTCCGTCTATGGACCTGAGCAGTCGCTGCTCTAACCTCAGCTGAACCTTGAGCACGAATAAATAAACTTGATTATATTCAGGGGAACATCCTTTGGCGCCCCTTCGCGAATCGGTTATAGTTTCCATGTTGTCTAAATATAAATCCTGCTGATTGCTGTTGGTCTGGAACACAGCCACGTCTCTGCACCTATTGTATGGGTCGGCCCATTGCATGGTTTTGTACTCGAGTACTATATGCACGAGGCCAAATGAGGCAGAGTCGCTAGCAAACAGGCATGAAACGCCAACAACCATCGACCATCTCCGATAAGGTGAGCTCGTTCGAAAACGATCCCTAGCTCTTTCTTATTATTAGGCAAGAAAGCAATGTTATTTCATCAATAGAACTTGGGAAGCTACTCAGACTCTCCCATACTATTTGAATATTTATCGCTGCTGAACACTCCAGTCAGAAACAATATTGAAGTGCAAAACCCTCAGCCTCGCCATCCAGATACCTGGAAAACCCTCTAACTTCTGCGTCACCATTCTTAAGCACTACTGTTACTACGCTGTAACTTGTAAGATTATTTACTACCTTTGTTTAAGCCACCATTGAAGCTCATTCAACTTTTAGAACTACTGCCTCGAAAGATGGCGGATTCTTTTGCTTCTGTCTCGGAAATATCACAATATCACCACTTCATTCCCCGCTTCATCCTACGAAACTATTCGCATCTCAGCGAGCCACGAACTCCTCCTCGTACTTCCAAAAAGCAAGGCAGACGCAAGAAGAGATCGCACTCCATGGAACCAATGGTGTACGGTATCAATTTCGCAGGCGAAGAGCCGGAGATCACGGAGACATCGGTGGCGAAGACATTTGGAATGATAGATATGTACCGCGATGTAAGCGCATCTACGAAGCAGCATCACATTGAGGAACAATTGTCTGTGCTCGAAACCCAAGCTGGCCAAACCATCAGCACAATTCGCAAGGCTTTTGAGGCGGGAAAGAGGGAGGTTTGGATCACACGGACACAGCGGGATACCTTGCGGAAGTTTCTCTTCATTATGAAGTACCGCAGTAGTGTGTTTCACAGCCGCTATGGCCACGACAATAATGATGACTACGACTCGAATGACCGAGAAAAGATGTTGAAATACATGAAGGAAAGGGGATTCAAGAAACCAATTGACGTATGGTTCGATAACATCAAGGGTATCCTCGACTTGAAGATGGATTGTGGGTTGGAGTGGATGGAAAAGTTAAATAAACGGATCTATCCTGACGATGCCAAATGGTTCATCAACAATGTCCAGCAATTCTACATGGCCATCGTTACTCCAACCAACCCGGACGACGAATTTCTCCTGACGCAAAATGCGTATAGCATACATGAGGGTGCAGAGACGGAAAAGTTCAATCCAGTAACTGGCAAAATGGAATGTTCAGCCTACACGGAATTCCACCTCTTTGCTCCGATAGCACCGAGACTCCTGATCGTGCTCCGGACCTTCATACTACCTGTACCTGAGGAGGATTCCGATGAAACGATTAGAGAATGGAGAGAGGCGGCTTCTAAAGTTTGCACGGAGCCACATCTCCACCCTGAAGCAGTAGGGCTGTCTCTGAGAGATCTTCCTATCCGTAAAGCACTCAACTCGTATTCCAAGATCGTTGATGGTAGATGTGTTCTTCTCAATGCGGGACCAATTGGGGCGAATGACAGGTTTGGTTTTCGATTCTTTCCTCTGGCAGAAGAGTATGTGAATAAGATTAATGGCATCATGCTGGAGGAGAGTCATCGAATTGACTTGATTGTCTTCAATAAAAAGGGTGCCACTTACCAGACACTTCGGCATTACCTAACCAGTCACAATGGACTGGAAATTAGCAATGATCGAGCTAAAGGTCGTAAGAGACTCAGACAAGCAGCAACGTTATTGGCATCAGCATCTTCATCACAAGGGGTTCCTGAAACTCTGCCCAGTCTGTCGATGGGGCCCTTTCCAGAAGACAAATTATATGCATTATTTATGCAAGAAGAAAGAGCAAAGAAGCTTTACCTCGAGCTCAGTAAGTCCACGCAAGGTATATATCATAAAGGCTGACCATCTCGAGGTGGAAAGACTCTCGATTCAAAGGACTTCGATCAAGCTCGTGGGTTACATTACATGCGTATCAAGCTTGACTCCAGCACTCGCGGCCTCCCCGAAGAAAATCGTGAAGCTCAACGAAATCAGTTTCTTGCTCTATGACCAGTTCCCAGTTCAAGTGATTTGGATCTATCTGAAACGCATACGATTCATGAAGCGGGGTTTTATCAGGATTACTATTTCGAACATGTTGGAAGACGATCTGCTACCACCACAACATCTGTATGGAGAGGAGGATGTCGTTGCTGCCTGTATGTACCCTATATCTGTTTCTTTGTATATTTCAGTTGCTCATCTCGAGAACAGCGAGGAAACTCTTTCGAAAAGAAGCTTTCTGTCGTGTCATGCACCATGCTTCTTTCAATGGCTCTCTGATAGCGAAACCAATATGGGGCCTTGTAAGCGAGCTGACTCTTGACGAGAATGGATTCAGGCGACTGCAAGAGGAGAAACAGCTGGTTCTAGGCACTCAAGGTAATTCCTCATAAATTTCGCTGGGTTGAGCTAACACCTATGATTATAGGAAGCATTTGTGACTGCGGTACAGTGTCGCACGCCGCTGAATTTACGCATTGACGCTAACAGTCTGTACTAGGGATCCCAATACTAGAAGCAGCTGCCAAAGTAATACGTGAAGTAAACAAAGACAACGTGGAGAAATTCTGGAATAATAATTTCGACATCTTCTCAGAAGATGAGAAGATCGAGATCCGAACACGTGACCTAGCGAGAGGATACAAGGACAAGGGAACTGGGAAGCAGCTTGTTGAGGATCCCGACTTGGAAAAGGTTTTGTTTGATATTGTATATCCGGTGTTTGGTTTTCGACATAGGGCGAAAGTTGAAGCGGATAAAGGAGTTAAACCAGATGAAAAGGAAAAGACAGATGAAGGATGGAGCTGCATGATACAGTAACCTGAGAAAGAAAAGGCTGTTGAGGACCAAAGTTTTTATAGATTGTCAACTATCCTATTGATTTTTGACTTCAGTATTATACATATGTTACATCTTTCTAATACCTTGCCTTGTTCTTTATCTAAAAGAGGCAGATAGATAGATATAAGGGCGACACATCTCCTACTCTTTTCGGGTGATTATCTCTCTTCTTCTTCTTCTTCTTCTTCTCTATACAATCACAGCCAACATTCCGCCCACTTAGGACTCTAACAGAAATGTGCGATCTTAAAGTAGTTAGTAGACTAAGCGAATAGTAGGCATTGCGAAATCTTGTTTTACGAACCTAAGTTTTCTAATCAACCTATATATTCGCATCAGTAAGTGTGTAGAATTAAAGCTATATAAAAGGTCCAGTTGTACGCCAATCATATCGCTGATCCTCAAAAGCTCAAGCTTAATAGTATACCATGTTTTAGCAGCGTTCTCAAAGTATTTTCGGCCGAACAAAATACTCCGTCTCAAACCGCATCTCAAATATTTGATCTACAAAATAGGACTGTCAAAGTTATCAGCCAGTCTGCTAACCAGAACAAGAGTGAGGATAGTAGCGAGGAGGGCTCTTTTGGTTGTATTACCAATACTCGTATTTAGCATCGAAGGGAGTTTGCAGACCACAAGTCTAACAAACATGTTGAGACTCTAGAGGCGGCTCTCGCACTCAGCATTGTCCTCTCATTAAACATTAGTTCTCAACTCTGCTGCCAAATACGGATGAACATGTTTCGGAGTGTTAGGGAACCGTTGTTCATAGGTAGAAGATAGTAGTAAAAGGAGATGAACCGAGGTAGTCACGACTCTTAACAGCCGAACTCTCCATTTGTAATTGTCGTTCTTAAACTTTCGAAGTGGAAGCAATTCACATTAAGTTTTATTTTGTTTTTGAAGCAATGGGCATTGTGTATTTGCACCATCCTTTCGACGTACCGGTTTCTGGTCCTCCGAGAATGAGCCTTCGCACACTATAGGTAGGCAGACGATATGTGGAGCATCTCGCGCCATCAGAAGCTCTAGTAAAGCAGCAGTTGTTGTGCCCGCCCATGGCATCTCTGCCGTCCCGCGACGGTCCGTCGAGGCAGGTCTCAAGCTTTCGAACCCCTCCAGCAGGTGTTCTCTTGCCCAGGTTGTATAGTGTATGCGACGAAAGGGCAGGCCTGACAACGTCTAAAGAGCTGTCGATGCGAACCTCGCAAGCAATGAAACCGCGATTGGAGACAGGTGGCATATGTTCTGAAGCTTAATGTATATGAATCAGTTTTTCAGACCTTCTCTACCCGGTGCACAAAGCAGACAGGTGCACGTTGGCGGCCCTGGGCGGCAGGGCCTACTCGGATTGTTGTGGTTCGCGAGAATACATATTAGACTATTTCAAGTATCTGATAGAATTCGGAGTAGTGCTTGTAGGCAAGACTTGACAGTCTGCTTTCGCTGCTTCAAGAATACCTTCAGACCAGCGTAATAATTACTTCCCACCTTGCAATTCCCGAGCCAATGGTTATTAGAGGCTCTATGGATGTTTCAGTAAAACAGGTTTGATAATAGATTGTTAACGATTGGCTCACATATCCCAAGCTTCCGACAGTAACTTAACTTGAGTAAACTCCATCTAGAAACGCTGATTGGAGTAGCTAAAGGAAGTTTGAGAATGCATGCATCCTTATATGGATTGTGAGGTTCACGCTTGTTCAATGTAGCTAAAGCAAGACACTAGTAGCGGACATCAGGTGTTTCCTTCGACGAGGCCCTTGAGTCTTTTCACAGCTCTGCCCCTTTCTTGCTCCCATTTCTCTTCTTCTTCAAGATATCCTCTGATACTCTCCTTACTCTCCTCGACTACCTTTGCCAATGCCTCCTGCCACCGCGTCCCAAGTCTCTGGGCTACGAGGACTCTGCCATAAACTAAATTGAGCTCTCCATCAAAGTTCGTGTATTCTTCTGTTGTGGCCTCAAGACTTCGGATCTGATCTCCGACATCCGACAGCCATTTTTCTCGATAGAAATCAAATTCCGGCCCGGGGAGGCCACTACAAAACAGACTTTTCTGGCTCTCATAAGTTGCCGAAACAGACTGGAGCTTGGTCTTGTTCCTAGTCAAGAGATCTTCCAATGCGGAAATGAGATGTTGTAGAATATGTCCAATCTGAATTGCATCTTCGAATGTCTTCTGGTCGAGCTGCAGTTGTACGGCAAGGTCATTGGCTGCACTTACAGAGGCGTAATGATAGCGGACTCTCGTGGATTTTGGAGATAAAGCTACGTCGGCAATTAGCTTCAATGTGACGAAAGGTGCGGAGTACTTACAAGCACCGCGTGATAATGCCACATCATTCTGGGGTTTTGGTCTCGAGGTAATCCAGCTCGAAAGATCCGTTGCGCCAGAACCAGCAGTAATAGAACGCCACTGGGCAATATCAACATGAATGGTATCAGGCTTGAAGTATTGAACAATGTGCTGATTGAAATTGGTCTCTATGTCCAGAAAAGTTTGGATTGCGGTGACCATTGTGAACGTATCTGCTTGTGCGATCATATCTCCAGCAACATCACGTTGGATACGAGCGAGTTTGTCAAAGGAATCTCTGTGGGACAGAGGTTCTGGGACAGGTTTGCAACCCGATGAGGTGTCTAATGGCGGGGTCTCGGTTGAGTGGGTTGTCGTATCAATGCAAAGAGCTTGACGTTCCGCTGGGGTTTCCTCAATCTCGAGTGACTTTTGTAAAGGAAGTTGCAGTGTAAAGCACTGGACGCTTGAGTTGGTGGCGAAAGACGAGAACACTGAGCCGGGAAGCTGAAAAGTTATATTCACTATCTTTGAAGATGTGGACGGCAGCAAAGATGTAGCAGAAGCATTTGATAATCTGCAATCGGCTTGATGACTTTTGATTTCGAAAAGGCAAGACCGAATCCAGGCACGGTCTTCCGAGGTTACAACAAAGGGATGAACAATGAGCTGAGGCTCTAGAGAGGAGATGAGAGCTTGCGGATCTCGCAAGAACCTCAGTAGGTTGAGGATCAGATACACGCCGCAATCCCAGCTATTACGCTTCTCAGGGGGTGGAGCATCTCGAGCATGTTTCCATTGAACTCTCGTGGGCGCTATTGTCCTCTGCAGCTTCGTCGCAGCTTCAGTCAAGAGATACTTTGACAAAGTCGAAAAGATTTGCCGATTTTGCGTACCGCTCTGGTCCAAGTTGTCCATTGTGAGAATAAGGCAAGACTCATCACCTGATGATACGAGAGATGATAAATTGGCAATGATCGCTAAGGACCAATGGTTGTCGTTTTGGTGAATCGGGATAATAACGTAGTCCGAAGCAAAAATATTCAAGTTCCGAGTCCAGCGTTCGACTGCTGCATAATTAAAGGACATGCCCTTGCCAAGGCTTTGAGTCAACGTCGAGTAAAAGAAACTGGAGAACTCTAGCGATCGATGTGGAGCCGCAAGGACAAGGATCTTCACACAAATGTTGACAATCTCATCGTTCAGCCATTGCCCGTCTTCCAAAGTTGCGACGTCTTTCTTTCTCACAATTATCCGGCCAATCTGGAGTTCATCGTCAACTCCCCAGTCCCGTGAGCATTTTTGACCAGACGCGCTCTGTTTGGATAGCCATGGCAAGCTTAGTGAATCTTCCTTTGGCAAATCTCGGGAGGAGGTTTGAAATCGTGGAGATGGAGATAGAGGATCGTCCTCCAGGCTGGTTTGCGTTTCCCATTCGCTGCATATTGACATGGAAACATCCGGCGTAGACCCTAATTCCTGGAAATGATCCATTCGACCAGTGTCGAACATAGGTAGGGAATCGTCGACGAAGTCAATTTGTCCTTGCTCTTTGGTGGGCGTTGTGGGCTGCACTCGCGGCTGGCGACTGTTGCCGGAGAAATTGAATTGAAACGAATCATCAAAGTCATCCAACGGACGAGGCGCATGACGTGCTAATTCTGGGGAATCGGGAGAAGTCAACTTTCTTTCTACAATGAATTAGTATAATGTCTCAATTTGAAAGGCAAAAGAAGTTGAGCATACTGCCTTGCCATCTGGAGAATACCTCCCCAATGGATGAACCATCCAAGCCTCCATCCCAGGCAGAATCATCGCCTTCAACATCCGATGATACTGAGCATCCGGAATTTCTCTGCAAGTAATCCTCATCATCATCCACTTCCGCAGGCTCAGCAGCATCGGATCCCTCTCCTTTGGTCCCCAAATCAGACTCGTCTTCGATAAGCCCAGCAGCTTCAAGTTCCTCTCCTCCTCCGAGTTCTCTATTCGATCCTTCCTCACTCTTTACAAAGGCTCTGGGCCCATTTCCTCCTTCCACTCGTGTGTTCGATGCAACGACCTCAGAATGCTCCCTTCCTCCGATATCCGCATTCGATGCGTTCGATGCGGGATGTGCAGCACCTCCAGATTCCACGATCGTTGTCTCTGCAGTACGAACATCGCTGAGTGTGATAATCCCCAAGTCTTTGCGAAGTCCTCTGTGACCAGCACCAATGGTGCGATCGCGGGTGGCCTGTCTTGCGCGCCGGAGATGCAGCAGAATCACCTCGAGGTCCAAATTCGGGTATTTTTTGATTAGGCGTGTCAGGATTTCCAACGACTTCCGAGATTTGATGAGAGACTCGCCCAGGGCAAGGTAGAGAACCCATTGGCTGTGTAATTTCAAACTGACCACTATCTGCTTGACCAGCCTGGAGTTGTCCCTTGACAGCGATGTGTAGTGATTTTCATATTGAAGATGAAGGATGGTGTTAACCATATTTGCCTTCACCCTTCCTTGCTGCAAAACCCATTCCTGGAATAGAACATCATAGCCCTGATCCTCGGCGAATGCTTTTTGAAGGGCCAGCCATTTCTCGAGAGCTTTGTTATCTTTTGTACTGCCAAGGAGTGCGTATGCTTCCTCGAAATGCTTGATTGCGACGTCAAGACTCATGTTGAAGGCCAAATCGTGTCGAGGAAGGATCAAAGCGACATGTTATGTGGTTGTAACCACTTGTTGAGGTGAGAAGACAGAGTTGCGCACGTCGATGTAGCAGACAGACTTGCGGTTTCATGACGAGGTAAAGGGGAGAGTTCGTAGATGTCGAGGGAGGAGTCGCGAATGGCGAGGAGAGACTTCGCAAAGATTGAGGCAGCGGAGAGTCGTGGATCTCGCGATAAGGAGTTTGGGGTCGCAGAGAGCTGCTGAGGGCAGCGCATAGAAGTATGAGATCGAAGGATGTGGCGTATGTATGACAGAGGAGGTCAGGTATGTTGAGGAGGCAGAATCGTGGATGTAGATGGTCGAGGGTCGATCGATGGACGAGGCAAGAGGGTATGAGTAGAGGATGGAGGGAGGAGGAGGGATCTGTAGTGAACCAAGCACGAGAGTCGCAGATATTCAAGGCCAGTATCTGAAAGATTAAGTAATGTAGGAGGAGGAGAACTGCGATCGTGAACGTTGAGGGAGTCGCGTTGATTGAAGCGAGGCTGCACACCATTGTTGACAAACAACCTGAGGCATCTCACAGCCTCGTCCGATCGCAAGAGGGATCATTCCTAAAGTGATCGTTGTATAAAAGCATCATAACAAAAGATGACGTAGACTATGGTATGCAGCAGCTGATTTATTATATGATGATTCAATGACTGAGTAATTGATTGATTTGCTTGAGTGCAGTAATCTTGGTTGGGAGTAAGCATGTGTAGCTCTAGTCACATGATACTCAAGCATGTGTAATTCTCTGCACCAGATAATTACACATCTTTGCTACCGAGGTCGGGAAATGTGTTAGTCGGCTGAGAACACAGTAATATTGCGATTAGTTACCGAAAGTAACTGAGCCTGGTTTGCTAGGAAACCAGGGTAATTTACACTCTTACAATTATCAAAGATGTGTAATTTGTTGTACCAAATAATTACACATGTTTGGTCATGGACCAATAGGGCAGGCGCTTGTTGCTATGGTGATGTAGTACCATTTCCATGCTGTGCTGTCCTTGCAAGGATTAATTTGTAGGGGCAAAATAATTTATTTACAGCAAGACCGGAATGGTAAGAGCTTTCGATATGTTATCTCGTGCAATTTCCTTTTTTTATCATTATTCTAATCCTGAAAAGGCTGTCTCTGATCACTTTGCGACTCTACAGGATGCAAATGTCCAAACACGAGATGAATATGAGCTCTATGGCCCCGACATTCCACGCTATGCTATTCTTCTGGATATGTTTACAAGCTCAAGAGGCCGGGAACCCTATTTGATGATTGGTAACATAGTCGCGACGAAATCAAGCACAAGAAGGGGAGCCCTCAGGGTAACTAATGCATGCGAACAAGCCGAGCGTGACAATCTCGCGTATCTGTGGTGTAAGACTATCTGGACCGATATATCAAGTTCTGCTGAGCAATTAGAGGCGATCAACACGATATTTTCCTGAATAATGACTCTCAAGTCTGCTATGCGCATTTGAGCGACGTACCTCAGCTCTTTCGGTCAGATTAAAAAGAGCTACAAAGCTATGGCCCCAGGATTAGACTCAAGACTTGAAAGACATCAACGCGGCAGACGCTTTGGCTTTCCTCCTCAGCGAATGGGTTGCTCGAGGATGAACGTTTCAGTATCTTTTGGCGCCTTGCAATGTCCAATTCTATTCTCAGGAGTAGGCATATATTGGGCCCCATATATTGCAGACAGGGGTTGGCTAGCAGAGTCAATGTCACGGACAGCGCATATTTACTGCAATACACTTACGGACGATTCTAAACCTCTGAAGCACACATCACTGTCAGAATGCCATAGGCATCAACGCGGATTACTACCGTTCTTGGAGATGAGGCATACTTCTTGCTAAAGTATTTTGGACGACCAAACCCCTCTTCTACTTGGAAAAGGTGCCAAACCTTTTCAACGGCTGCCAAAAGATATCATTCAACAGTGGCTCGCTGACAGACCCTTTCCGCGTCATGGGGAACGCCTCAGAATCTTGATCCACAGAAGACCTTCTTCCTCCCAGCCGTGCGACCGCTTCTGCCAAGAGTGGTGCTGTAGAAAGGGTGGCTTCACCTAAAATAAGCTGGACTAGTGAAGGTTCATCAACTGATGTATACATGCTGCGAACTCTAAAACCCAGATTATTCTTCGCTCTACTTAGTTGCCGCCAATCAAATTCTACGGAATGGACAGCACAGGGAGACAGCACATGAATTCCGTTGCTACATCGCGGGAAGTGAGAAATATTTGGGAGGGTACTGTACACCTCCGACAGACTTGTCTTGCCGTAGCAAGAAGCATTTGGGAGAGTCAAAATAAGGAAAGGGGGAATCTCTCTGTCAACGTTTATGCTAATATGAGGAATCCTCCGCCCGGCAGTGCGACGTCTCTTGTTCTCGTTCATGATCGGAGGTATTCAGAGCCTGATGGATTGAACTAAGAGTGATGCACTGATGACAAATGAACCTCGATCAGAAACATTGGTTCAAAGACGACCTGAATTCTCATGCCCTACCAATGCAATAGTTACGCAAACTCAATTCGGTGCCCAGTGCTATCAAGGCAGTTTGGAGCGACATATCGGGCTTCAAGAGGCAAAGAGAATGGCTACTCCATTTAGAAGTATACAGTTCGCAGTACATGTTTCAGTCACGATTGAAAGTAATAGAAAGCCCTCTCAAATCACGGAGGTGATAGTATCCTCACTACAAGAACTTATATGCGACACCGAGGACATACAATGGTCGGGCAGAATTTGGATGGTCCCAGTTCGGCCTTAAAGACAGTTGAAGCACATTTGAAGCTTAATAGTATTTACTATTCTTACATACTCGCATGGTATCACGAGAACCAAATTCTCGGCTTTGAAATCGCAGAAGTTCTGAATGACCTCCTTCCGTTTCGAATAGTTTTAGGAGGGCCATCTAAGGAAGGGGCGCTCTCTGTGTTTGTTGGCACCAATAAAACACTAATGGAGTCCAAGCCGTTTGTGGGCCTCGAATGAATCAAGAGAAGGGGGCGGATAGTGCATCCCGCTAATCTTAGCATGGGCCGAAAACCTGTGAAGGGGCATTACGCTTATATGGATACCAGAGCTGGGTCTCCCGAACTTTTTGTGCGCAGGTCCAGCCATCTTCTTGAATTTCTTCCTCGTTTCACTAGCGGCATCAGCCAAGCCTGATGTATTACTACTGCAGATCTATCTGGTTGGGCCATCGATTTAATAGAATGGATACATTGTCTATATTCCATTGTGACGCAGGGATATCTCAGTTGTAAAGTGATTCTCGAATAGCATTGGTATATCTCTATTGTTTCAGTAACGTATCTGCCATTTCATTAAGAGGGCGTTTATTGCACCTTCATTCCTTAAATCATACTTGCATTTTACGGATTCATATTAATTACCTGCCCTGGCGGAATCAACAAAATATCCTGGGCTACAGGTAGTCTACTACGAAGCGGTTTTGAATGGCTTGATCGCAAGACTCTGCTGTTAGATACCATCTCCATAGTATGATATCCTGCTCTTCAAACTTTCCAAGTGCTTCTCCATTCAAAAAAGAAGGAAGAAGAACTTCCCCTACAAATCTATATCTGCCACGTGACATTGGGTCAGGACGAAGCGCAATTGCTTAATCACAGCCATATAAAACAGCAATAATGTCGCCCTCTATGCAAAATGGGTAACATTCTCCTAGTCATAAAAGGCCAAAGTTTCCAAGAGATTCCCCTGACGAAGTGGAAAGTAATTTGGCTGTGAATAAATTAATGTAACTAAGAGACGATCCAAGTTTGTCTATTGCAGTCATTAGATCCAGGCCCTAGAAAATGGAATCGCAATATTCGGAATATCGAGACAGATTAGAATTTTACATGACTCAAGTCATAAATTCGATCAAATCTATGCTACAACAGCATTTCGGGTTCATTGCTCCTGCCATGCGATAAAGCTCCTCGAAAGTTTTCTCCAGATTCGATCCACGGTTTGGAAATTCAGGACCTTCGAAGACTTTGGAGATGAATATGTGAATAGATCGACTTAGTAAATGTAAGCTCATTGCATCTTGCACTCTTTTTTGTAGAGTTTTGATGAAGCCGAGCAAGAGGCCTTTACAGATCAAGGTTGTCTTGAGGAGATGAGTATGTGCAATTGCCTCTCTTGAGCCTGAAGCTTTGGACGATGGTTTAGGAGTCAAGCTGTCAACAACCATATCTCCACGACATCTCCAATCCGGAACCCAGGAAGCAAGGGCAAGTAGATGGTTCGGATCGCAACAGTTGCAGTTGCGTTTCGTAGAATTGACAAACAGAGCCTCAAGGGAGTCCACCCTTCTGAGCTCTGGTTCCGTTTGATAAATTCTTCCATTATTTGAGCCATGGACACGACACTACCGTTGACCAAAGTTCGCCATTAATTGTATGTAATGATTTCCATTTCGAAAGAAGTTATTTCCTGTCGAGTTGTTTCCGGCTTGCCGAACCTTGGAGCTCTTGCCATCTTCGTTTTTTGCCTCATCGTCACTATCACTACACATCGATAGAAAACTGAGCACGCCAGAACTGAAGGTAAATTTCACATAAGCTTCCAAGCGATGTGGAACTGTCATCATTTCCTGTGTGCACATCAACTTCGTAGCAGTATTGGCTGTCGAAAGGCCTAACCATAAATGGACGCATTGTGCGCACTTGTAGATTTCCCCCATCATGCTCACTTGCTGGCATCTTTTCTTTCCATTTGATTGATTGATGATAGCGCATCAATCCAGAGAGAAGTTTGAGGGAGAACAAGCCAATCGTCTGTGCCGCCGACTTGTTGCCACTCTCCGAACGTGGGATTAGTTGCATTTGTTTTCTCCTCAGGGTTGTGAGTGGCAAATCGGAAGTGCCACAATGTAACCCAGGGATTTCTTGTAACACTAACACGGTGGCCGTTGAGGATAGTGAATCCATCGATCGGTATTTTGAGCTCAGGTATGCTTGGATGGTTGAAGTATTCATGAATACTTGAGTCTTGCCATGCGTATTAAGAGGGCATGGTACTTTGCTAGAACTACTGAAAACGAAGAAAGTCGCACGCCTTTTGTTAGGCCAGAATATGTACTTAAAGCGAAGCAGGTTTCGAATTGTCGCTGACTGGTTCCGTTAGAAATTAAATTTATATATCAGAGGAGATACTCCACCCCTTTCTTCCAAACCATTCCACATCTCAATAGGAAATTGGACACCTTTATCCCAACTTTAGGATGAAAAATCTCGTCGGCGCATTGGGAGTTGAATCATCTTCTGCAATAGATAAAGAGAACGCTTCGCAGGATCAGTCGCCAAAAACAATTCGCCAATGTTTCCAGTCCTGTATCCATGTAGTATTCAGTCACCAAGTGTCGTAAACGCCTTATAGCGCTTACTTTACGATCAATATGGATATTCGCCTCCACCATTTGTCAAGCTACTGTATCTGAAAGCATCAGCTGTATGGCGGGAAACAGAAGAATGTGCCGGCATCGAGAGAGCATTACTACAACTCCACAATAGACCCTCTCCACTCTGGATGATTGTCTGGCAAGGCTGGACAGTACTGCTTTCTCTGTTTGGAAAGAGGCGGCGATCAAATTGTAGTCGCCGTGCCTTGTTTACGAGCCACTTCTTCAGGTTGGCGCTTTATAATCGAAACCCAGATGGAACAAAAATGTAGTTGTACTGTAAGACTGGTAAAAAACAGCCAGCAATAGAATGTGATACCGAGATATATCACCGTTTACTGAAGCAGTTCTTCGACTACCATGGCAAATGGAAGCGATGGGTCCCATCCTACGGCATTACTACGGTACAAGAAGTCGAAGTGAGTTGTCAATCTCATTTTATTCGTTGACGTGTTTGATCAATCTGAGTAGTTTCACTTTGTCAGTACTGTAAACCGCGACGGGTTCGTTCTCTGTTCGACTTGTTCTACTTGATCTCTTGATCTCTCTTGATCTCTCTGCAATCAAAGCAAGAGCCACTGAGATCCTAAATTACGACCCAACAGAGTCGAACTCAAAGTCGGAGACCCCTGTTATAGAGGATGGCACAGCGGTTATTGTCCGTACTACTTGAACGAAGCTTGTATTCGCGATCAGGTCCTATCAGCTCGCCAACTACTAAACAAACTACGCAAGCCATCGCTACTGACAGACTGCGGAAAGCACCCTACCTTAGCTAAAAGTTCGGATACGCTGAAGGGATGGGTCACCGAGAGCTGCATTTACAACACTGTGTAAGCCTTCTCGCCACTATGTCCAGATCTTGCGCTCATCAAGTAGTGGACGTATCCGATCGCGGTACCACACCGGTTTCAACCGTTCGATCATCTTAAGAACGTCCGCCGCCTTTATTATGAGATATTTTGGCAGGTTGATACCATGTGGCGCGACTTACCGCTCAGTGCTAGCTGGCTATGGCTTGCTGTCATTGTGGTCTGGCTTTGTGTAATAGGGGGGGCACAAGGGAGCTCGGACTAGAACCTTGCCATGGCTTTCGGGCAGCTCGCCGCGGCATGCGCATCAATTCTCGTTCTTACTTTACGGTCTTGATATTTAGCTCACGGTTGCCAGCTAGCTCTCTGCGCACGCACAAGAACGTAGAGCTGCACTTGTTTGTCCGCGAGCTATTGTACTCATCCCAGGCGGAAGCCATCGATACTTTAGAGTAATGGTTATTAGACATCCTTAATAAGGAAGTGAAGTATACGTTAGAAGAGATAGAACCAGAGCCAAGTCTCTATAGCGACTTTTGCACCAACTCGAAATGGATATCCCGGAGCGCACTCCGTTTGTAGGCGGGCTTGACGGAAGACAGCTTAAGAGCAGCGACTTCCTAAGGGCTACCGAGTTCTATAACGTATATCTTCTTGTATTCTATTGAGGGGGTTCCTATGCTACTCTCACGTAAGGCAAAGCCCCTGGTTGCGGATCAACGCTACAACTCGTTCTTCTAATTCCTCCAACGTTTTCATTAAACCCCTTCAAGCGTTTGGGAGCATCCGTGAATCTCCTGCCACGTCTTCGCCAATAGCTCGCTTTACATGCAACCGAAGAAGTACGGATTCCATCGACGGCTCCTGGAGACATGCTATCTTCATGTGATCCGCTCGAACCTCCCATTCTACGTTCGAACTTCTTCAGCACCTCATTATCCTTTTTACTCCAAATGCGAATGAAAAACGTTAAGAGAATTGGGTGGGAAACTATTCAATCGGATTCCGTTGCTAATGGGGAAGGCCAGCCCAAAGCATCAGAAATGCAATGCTCGATTGCCTTCTGATCACAGACCTGCAGTATAATGATGATGCTGAGCTTGTCTCGCATTTTATCCTTGGCGAATAACGCTCATATTAATCTTAGAAGTATTGAAACCAAAACCTTGGTACTGCCACTGTCAGAATGTCCAGAAGGGGTTCAATGCCATTGATTTACAACAGCCGTGCAATGGAATAGCATCGCTCAGAACACAGCCCAAGATGCCTATGTTTACTTTCCATGCCATCCTAATATCGTCTGCGGACCTGCTCCACCAGTGAAGGCTCTACGTGCGTTGGTAGACACAAGTCTGGAGCTGCGCTCTTCTTCTTGATCACCATACCATTACCATGAGTCGTAGCTAACAGGAATGAGAATGTTTTGAGGGCACCAAGTAACAATCGCTAAGTGTCAGACCTTTTCAACAGTTCGTTGAAAAGGATGGGTTGTACTGGTTTGGTATTGGTGGTAATAACTGAGAGATCTAGAAGTCAAAGGCTTTATGCCATAGAAAGTCTCTCTCATCATCCTACGCGATCTCATTTGCAGCAAGCTTCTTCACGACCTTGGAGTATTTTGAAGTCGCAGCGGGCTGATTGAGAGTCTCAATCAAGCCTCCTACTATATCTGGCTTGGCTTTGGTGAAATTAGAACAGCTATAATCTCACTGTGTCCGGCGGCAGCCTGTGACGCCATCCCAAAGCGGATGCTTTGAATATTAAGATCAGCCTCTGAAGTCGGTGTCGTCATGGATTTCGCATTCGATGATTGGGTCCATTGCAGAGTTTAAGGCGAGGTACTGGACTATGAGGAACTCGGAAGTCGTGGTATCGGTCTGTTGTGTTAGCTGGGAACTACGCAAAGAGGAGAGAAAAGGTGCTTTACTATGGCAAACCGTGAGTATCTTCACGCTTTTCTTTAGCTACCTCTGGGACACGACCTGCTTCTTCCATTGAAACTGTGGACGCTTTCTTCGCCACAACTTTCATTTTACTAGTAATTTCCCATATGTCGTGGGTTTTTGAGGAGCTACCGCGTCTCCCAGCCAAAGACACCTTCCTTGCAAACTCGGCATGCGTATCATAGGTGTACGGACAACCACCAAATCAATTCCCCCATCACCAAAAGTCTCCTCTGCTGTCTAATAATGTTTCGCGCCCGGACAATCCATAGTGCATTGCTTTCCTTTCTTTATTCCTTGTTTGATATTTGGTGCACAGCCGCTTAAAGAAATACGTAGACTTCTAGATCGGGGTTCGGGCGGAGAACGAATAGGAGATGAGAGCTTTCTGTAGAGAAACCGTAGCCGATGAGGGACAATTAAAGGTGCCATCGTTGCTGCAAGTTAGATTAATAAAAAGAGATACGGAAGGTGATGAGGCTGTATTGAATGAATTCTGTGATATTGTTGATATAAGCTTTCGGCTTACGGTTTATGTTCAGACTGAATGAGTTTGGTGCGGGCAGCTACTTTAGCGAGGCAAAAAGGGGGCGTATAGCATTTTCTGCTTTGGTGGCAAGAGAAAGGTTGTGCGATTCTTTTATTGATGATGAGATGGAGTAAAGAGTTCTATTGGACAACTAATAAGAATACATTGGAGACAAATCGTGAACGTTGGTGCACGTTCACGTATAGTTCATACTTTCCAATGTTCTCCACATGGGAGTCAGAGATCTTCAAAGGCGCACAAGCCAATTGATTCTCGCTCGGGAGTAGATGAGATGCGTTGCGAAGGGCAGCGAGGTCTCCATCTGTGGTTGCACGGTCGTCTGGTACGACTGCGGCGCAACATGCTCCGTAGCTATGCCACACGAAGATGTCCGCGTAAATGTCGCGATTGTCAAGATACGGTGGCTTATTGACCCTTAGGCAAGTGCAGGTCGTTTGGTTCTGATCGGATGAAATGACTTGCACAGCGCTGAACTCTCCTTCTCTTATTAGAAAAACCTTCTTTACTCGAGAAAGTATATCACGTAAAGCAAACTCTAATTTATTAACGTCTTCAGTTGGTGTGGGTTTAATGCAGAAAGCAGCCAGCCTACTGCCACTACCCCAACAAGAAGGTATAACCAGAGACGAGCCCGAAAACTTCAAGAGTATTCCATCGAATCAGGAGGCGCACTCATCTTGTTCAAGTGTCTGTCGAGAAGTTGTAGGGTAGATGCTCCTTGAGAAGGCTCACAGCTTGTGGTAAGTTATACCCTGAGACATATCTTGGCCTCTCCGATAGCCCAAGTATGGAAACAAGAAAAAGTATTGGTCAGCAGGGCAGCCGGCCGACCTGCCTTGCATGACTTCCCAGGCACTTCGCAACTTTTCTAGGTCTTCAATATCCGACTTCAAGTTCCGTAATTTTGTATGGAACGCAATCGTTTTTTTTTGACATTTGCGCAGCTCTCGCATCTCTTTCGAGCCCTTTTGTGACGCCAGTTCGATCCTGATGATTTCTCCCGTGCCATTATTCCATCACCTCTCCTTTGCACATGTTGAGAAATTCACCTTCTAAAAAATTTCTTCCAGACCTTGTACTAACTCAATACCGCCTGGGGTCTCCTGGGCCGTCCCTTTTCTGCACAGCCAGCTACTCTTGTCTCGAAACGTCGTTCTGTAATTGATCTCCCTTCCCACTCCGTCAAGATATACCAATATTTTTGCAGCATATCGGTACGCTACGTCAATAAATGGGGTATCTGTTGTCCATTCCAATTACCTTGAAGTACCATCGAATCCTTCTAGTCCCTGCTGACGCAAGCAGATCTTGTCTATCCAGCCCATCGTTAGCCCGGTTGCCATCATTGCGTCGCGGACATTGTTGGGGTCAGCAAGAGTTGCCCAGGGAATAATGTTCGCCCGGTTGAGTCTGGGCTACTTACAAGGAGGTTCAGTCAATGCAATGACGAGATGAAGGGAGTCCGAGCTTTTGCGTATTTAAGTGGTTCTATCAATGCAATAATGAGATGAATGGAGTCTGAGGTTTTGAGTATTTGCTGAAAGAAAGCAGGAGACTTGGTGAGAGGATGCAATTCTGATCCTTAGAGTCTGCTTATTAGTTGACGAGAGTGTAATCTCGCCTCACGCAGTTTTGGGGTTGAGATATATAGTCTAGTTTCTTGGACTGATTGCAGCAACGAGTTGCTACATTACTTTTAAGTCCCTGTTCTGCTCTGCAAGCATCGACAAGGCACCCTCCACCACAGAAACTCAGACCATGAGATTGATTGGCGCTGAGAGCGCCATGGATTTGGCGTTTTCGAGCTGCTTCTAACCATATCCAAGACTCTTTGGCAGGTTATGACTTGCGAAGACAACGTCCCTGACAACATACTACTAATAAAAATGGACTAGACAGCTAGTCTAGCCTCTTTACAGCGTTTACCACGTGTCCTCTGGCATTAGTGGCTGTTTGCAACACAGCCCAAAATTCATCCCAATAGATATCAATGACCATTTCAGTCCCCTAATTTGACTCGCAGTGGGATCTACTCCCATATCATAGTCAGGAACATGCACAGGCAAACAATGGTGGGGACTTGCAATAATCACCTGAGTGGAAGGCAATACTGAATAACAGGACAGAGCCGATAGTATTGCACTTAATGGCCTCATAGGAAACCGAAGGAAAAACGTGCAAGGAAACTAAGAACAATTGTAGAATTGTAATATCTTGACTTTCTGCCAGTGAGATTGATTGATGACTGAGCTGGTGCAGATGAGCTGGATGCTGACCGACATTTCGTTGCTGCAAGCGTACGTGTGTGGGCAATTCTGAATATCCTCTACTTGAAGTCTGTGAAAGGCACGAAGTTTGTTTCGATATAGACAGTATCTAAGGTTTCTTGCCGCCGTCTTCTTACGTGGGATGCATCATTCTTTTGCTGGTTGAGCAATAAATAATAGGCGGACTTGTGAGCCTTGAAAGATTCCGGGTCGAGATAGATTGAGCCATCCTCTGTGGCAGCAAGATCGATAAACCCATCTTGCGAGTCTTTGGTAAGCTCGGCTAGCTTTCGACGAATGCGGGTCTGGATGATCCCTGAAACTTTTCCGTTCCCTTCCAGCTGTTCTTTCTGAACCCTCGTCTCCTCTTCAATCTCCATCTTAAGACCTTTGATGCCAGGCGGCGGCACAATGGATGAATATGCGTGCGAGATGTCCTTGGAGACCTTGCGGCGCAGCTTGACATGGCGACTTGAACAGCCTGGGATGCGTCCAAAAACAGACGCTATTGTACTAGTAGATCTCAACGACGCATTCATTGACCCCAGAACATGCACAGCCATTTTTATGCCTTCATTTGAAGCCAGAATGCTGTCGTTCTTGGGGATTGCGTTCAGAAATTGCTGAATCCGAGGTGCATGATCGAGGATGGTTTTCTTCCGTATCCCATCAAATAGTGGGTTACGGTTGCACAGTTGTTCGATTTCCGAGTCGAGAGCCCGTTCTACGGCCCAGGCGTAAGACTTGCAGACCTATCGAATGTTTAGCAGAAGTTATAGGAATACTACTAGGCTACTTGCCTTGTAGCTAATCAGTCTTCTACCAATTTCCTCGTTTTCTTCTCTCCTGTAGCCGGAATTCAAACTCAAGTCGTAATGAGTGTAGAACGCAGCTAGGTTTCGGTATGCGGCGCCCGCGTTGATGCCGTCAGAATGTACTGACCGAACGATATTCCAAAAGATGACCGCCAAACACCAGAATGGTATGCTATTTATCAGGACAGTGATTTGGTGATCTGTGATCTTGCCGTAGGGACCGAGGATTGGAAGACGCGAGCTGATGCAGTTTGTGCTTCTTGAAAGGCCTTCCACTACGGAGAGAGTTCCTGCAGAAGGGAATTACCCATCATTATGAGTTTCGGATGCCACCAAGAAACGTCGGGTGGGCACCAACTTATCGAGACTTATGGCAAGGGAGCTGCTGGTGATTTTCATATTTGAATTGGCGCTTAGCCACAGCTTTTCGGAAAATCCTGTTTCGACGGGATACTGATCTCTCAGCCCCGAAGCGAAGACTTTCGGAGAAGGTCGTGTGCGAATTGATTTGAGTAGTGCTTGTTTGCTCTTGTGCAACACAGGAGCGACGACATTCGCACCCTTCACTTCCATACCGTGCCGTACTAATGACATCCACTTCGCAAGAGAGTCATTATCAGTCTGAGAATCAACCCCACAGAATAAAAAGCTTGTTTCATTCATCAAAAGGCCTAATGCGTCTTGAGGGTCAACCAGATCCCAATTGTGCCGCGTAGATTCACTTAGTTGGTAAAAGAGTTTCCCACAACAATGATGGATTTGCCTCTGTATCTGAGCAGTATGCTCTCCTGAGACTGTTCGTCTAGGAGAGTGCCTGTCAGACTAAGATTGAATGTATCAATCCCGAGATAAAGCTCAGAGTGTATATGTTTTTGCAGCTGAATGATCGCTTGATTGTCTGTAGACGCATTGACGAGAAGTAAGAACTGAGAGTTGGTGCTGAAATTATACCCTTCGGATATCTGAATATTGAAGTTGTAATGCATGATTTGCCTCATCTCGCCAGAATGTGGATCCAAGAGATAGAGCTCAAGATTGAACGAGCCCATAGAGAACGTTCTGGTTTCGTTCGTAACAGTGAACGTCTCGCTAAATGAGCTGCCTGTTGCTGGCTGAATTTGATCAATGGGGTCTTCTATAAAGTTCAAACTTTCGCCTGCACTCCGAAGACTAAAGCTTCGCCCGTGGTCGATAAGCTTCGTCTTTATTGCTCGACTTGAAGGGCTAGCGTGACCGTACATTTTACTTGAAACATTTTTTACCTGCATTCAATGAATAAGCGAATTCCCGAAATGTTGCAAAGATATCTTACTATCCAAGACATCGTCATCTCATCGCCCTTTTGCATGCAGTCCATGTAAGCGGGTGAGGACAGCTGAAGAGGATACTGGATGAGAATAGGAACGCCACCGGAGAACTCGGGAATAGCTCGATGTAAGCGAGTAGAATAACCGAGTAGGGACACGGTCTCACTAACGCTCAACATTACTCCTGACTTTCGTCGCTTTGTCCCATGCCTGATGTACCCCCTCAGTTCACCTGGAACTTTCGCCCTTTAATTAGGCCCAATTGAGTCCGGGAACGTAAGCGGAGAAGTTGTGTCTGGCTTGAGCCAAGGAGAGTCTCTAATAACCACCTTCATATACTGGCCCGAAGGCGAAGGCATATCTCCTCCATTGCGTTTCCCGTTAGAAATGGATCGATGTGCTCGCTTGGATGACCACTCACCCGTATTCCTAATTACAATATTCCTAACAATCAAAAACTCCCCAGGCTCGTTGATCCCGTCGTGGTTTTCGTCAATAACGTCAAAACTTTCGACACAGAAATGGTATCGGCTTTTGTAGGACTTGATCGACCTGCCTTTCGTTATGACATTGAGGACTTCGTTCCCACTCTGGCCAGGGCTACCATTCAACAGGATTGTAGAGGGTGATGTACCCGGAGCCCCATCGTGGCCATTTATCCCACTGGCCGTATATATTTTCCTCCCGTAGCCGTCGTCCCTATCACCCAGTTAGTCGTCTAGTCCAAATCATCCACGCCTTGAGACCGATTATACACATAGAAACTCCCGCTACGGCCGCCTGTGCCACCTTGGCCCCCTTGCCTCCTGTACCATGTTTCCCAGCATCACCTCCTTTACCACCATAGCTGATGATCGATTGAATAGCAAGGAGAAGATCTAGGTCATCTTCGTGCGCCACAATTGTTATGTTTCCCCCTTTCCCACCAGGAGCGCCACTAGTGCCGTAGCCACCGCTATGATTGCCATCAGCTCAGCGGATATGACGAGGCAGAAAACATACTCTCCACCACGGCCACCCGACTGCCCATCGGTTGCTGGAATGATGCTTTGTGGCCCCTGCTCCATCTGCCAGGCAGAAACTCCATCTGCCCCGTTTGCACCTGTTTGGCCGTTCTGAGATGTTAACCACCGTTGAAAGGATAAACGTTGAGAAGACACATACTTCGCCGCAGCCTCCATGACCCCCATCACCCCCATGGGAACTAAGTGAAAGATACTCGTGACTAGAGATCTCAAGCTTCCCGTGCCTTCCCTGGGCCACTTGAATTGCCGTTGGTTTGCTGGAATCGTATGTCAACAGAATTTGAATATCTGGGCCTGGACTTCCTGCAGTGGGCGCAGTCGCATTTCCACCAGCTATGGATCCTATACTTCTATGTCCATTGAGACCATCTTCGCCGCGGTCACCGGCAGTTTCGATAACCCTTTTCGTGACAGCCTTGGCGAGAGCGGGTGAAATATGACCATGGATAAGGCTAGGGTCATCAGCAGTCGCCATATTACTCTGTGACAGCAGCGAAATCGAGCGTAAGGTATAGAGCATTATTTTATAGGATACAACACAAGTAAGGCAAAAATATGGGTGAAGAACAGTGCGCCACAACGCCCGAGGCGAATTTACCGCCATGGCATTCCAACTCAGCCCTTCCATGCAACGAACACAATCTAAAGAGGGGTTGATTTCCCTATCTGCTCTGGAAGCCTCTGGGAAATCTGGATGCGCTAGTGTGCGCCTCAAACACGCCCGGTTACTGAGCAAGGGAAAGTCAAGAAGGCTCTTGGTGCAAGACAACACACTGAGAACCAATCTGCACTTCTAATTGGTTGAACGAGAACACAGGCAAGTTTTGGAGGCATCCTGCCAGTCAGCCTTAAGGGCTGAAGTTGCCCTTTCGAGTCTCACAAATTAAGGGGCGGCGATACGCGTAAAACAGAGGCTTATTACCGTAATTCAAAGTAATAAAGGGTAAGAGTCCATCATCTATATTGTTATGCACGTAAATTTGTTATATTGGTTCTATTTAAATCTGGCCGATAAAATAAAATAAATTAACAATATTTACAAAAGGGGTAATATACACTAATTAGAAAAACTTGGCATTATAATGGGTAGTCTATTACAGCACTACAAGTAATTAATTGTTTTTGCGGTCTATTACCGAGGGTTTACATACTATATATACTAATCCCCGGCCATTACACAGAAACTCTTTCCCCAGTCTTTACCAGGAGAGTATACCGCTGGGGGATTCGACTCAAAGCCTATACGTGGCATCCCCTATAAACCTCTAGCAATATTAATACGCTTGCGACGTGTCTATATTGTCTATAGAGCTAATATTAAGTCACAATCGAATCGATAGTAATAGGGATCTCCCCTTATTATACTACGCGAACCTTATTCCTATCGAATATAATATATTAGATTCGAAATAACGGGTACGCGGATATTAACTAATAAGGGATCGAATAAAGGATCGATATTCTATCGAATCGAGTCACACAAAGAGAGAGGAATAAAGAGTATAAAGAAGCCACATTTAAGGCGTCTTATAAGTTAATAAGGGACGAGAGAGTACTCGATTTAACGTTTAAAAAACCACGTTAAGTAAGCTTATATTAATTCGAGTAATATATTTAAGACAAGAGAATTACTAAAAAGGGGTCGATACAAGGGCTATAAGGAGACGCGTATCCCTAGCAATAAAGATAATTGTAAAAGGAGAGGCTTTTATCTAAATATAAGAAACCGATTTAAAAGAGGTATAGCTAGTTATAACTAGAGAATCGGTTAGAGAAAAGTATCGAGGAACGATAACTATACGGGGAAAGAGAATATAGCATATAAAATCGAGGTATTTAAAGGAGAAGACGCATTTACGAGAGTATATTAAGAGTCAATTAGGGCGTGCGCGCCCGATAATAAAGGGAAAGGAAGTAATACAGAACGATATCGACAAGGGAGGAGTAGATAAGAACGTCTCTTACTTATTTAAGGCTAGGTAGAGCTTGTTAATAGGGACTCTTCTCGAGTATAGTTATAGCGTTAGAGAAGAGGTGTAAGTATATCGAACCTCCCTACGTAGAGTTATATTATAGTAATTCTATATAGCGCTTAGGCAACTAGAAAGAATATAGAATTCAAAAAAAAAAAAAAAAAAAAAAAGAGTACACCGCTGGTGCTACATTTCCGTTCTTTTGAAAAACAATTTTTCGAATCCCCACAGGTGCTTATCTATGGAACCGGCGCGCAATACTTGGCGGCAAAGGCTTGCACTTGCATTTACAGGAAATCGTCAGGCTGTACCTGATAGAAACGACAGCATATTCGATACCGAGAGTATCTCGCGAGACTCGAGATCCGTGGATGGGAGTTATATCGAGGTAGCTTCAGTACGCCAGCAACCCATCGTAAGCCGATATTCAGCTCAGCACCTCGGCTCTGCGAATGATCCACTGCGAAACCAGCTGCTTGCTCGATAGGTTGCTGTGATCTCCCAGCTACTGCGCGAAATGTATCCGTTGGACTTGAAAATCTTCGCCTCAGAAGGCGGCAGACCGGAAGATGAAGGGGAGCGAGAAGAGATGATTGAACAGGCAAACGCTTTATTTGCGTCAGTCAAGGGGGAATTGCACCACTAGGAAGAAAACGGCAGATGGTGGGAAGATGAAGAGCTGGCAATTATACACGAAATACGTCGTACGGCGAATCATCATGATCCAAGCAAGCATCGAAAGCTTCACCGAAATACACTGCAAGGATAGGATGTTCATCCATCAGAGAATCCCTCCTCGTTGCTTCCCATCAATCCTCGCCAATATTCCATTTGCGCACTATTCGAGGAACACTCGTGATGGATGGAATATACAGGGCATAGTCATGCGCTCCAAGACTTGGCGTCTAGAATTCTGCCAGGGAGGAGGAGGTAAACGTCATCCTCGGTTTGGCGTGGAGTTGTGGATAGAAGATCAGGAGGTATTTGCAGCGCGGAGAGCGTATTAGCTAACAAGAGTGTGTGGTGCAGTCATGGGGCAGCTTACTACTGTTACTCTGGTATGTCATCTTTGCTCGTTAGATGGAATTCGAACATATCATTCATTTGTGGATGGGATGGGACGGCTTGGGAAAGAAACGTGTCAGGGGAAGATGTTTTGGGTGGAGTGCTCTACTTATCATATGCGTGTTTTCCCTGAGGTCCTTGTAAAATATGTGCTACAGCACGAAGAAGTAAATTTTGAGCATCATTTTTCCATTCTGTATCAAGATATTAACCAAGTAAGTGCTCTGATTATGTTTAACATTGATTTCAAGTGTATTACCGCCCTGGATATATCTCA
This sequence comes from Hyphodiscus hymeniophilus, assembly GCA_016508695.1. NCBI lineage: Eukaryota > Fungi > Ascomycota > Leotiomycetes > Helotiales > Hyphodiscaceae > Hyphodiscus > Hyphodiscus hymeniophilus. Next base: position 107,215 of record VNKQ01000001.1, on the reverse strand, counting down.
CAAGGCACCAGGGTTCGTTTTGAAACCGTGTCTAACCGCCCATCTCCCAACCGTTGCAAACCAGGAAGAGTAACCAAGTCCACTGTATGATTTGCTCCCCTGTCACAATCACCGTCTTCGCAATCATGGATCTCTTCTCCTATCTGGACCTCGTTCCCATGCTTGGGCATGTTCAGTCTCAGTTGCGCTGTGTGTACGCCAAATTGTAATGCCAAATCTCGTGCATAATGGACAATCTGCTGTACCTCATCTCCTTCACTTCGAGGGGATATGCCTGATAAGTTCGATATCCGCAGAAGAACGCTGTTAATGCGGGTACTAGCTTGCCGGACGTTGCTTGTGATCAGTGTTGATATTGGGGTCTCTGCTTGATCAGACACTTCCATCAACGCTTCGTTAATGCACTGGAAGATCGCTGATCTCCAATTGTTGGCCAACTTGCTCTGGAGCAAGAAATCGAATACTTGGATGTCTTGGGTAGCTTTGCAAGGTCAGTGACGTTCGAATTTAGCTCAGTAGACGTACCGTGGCTTGAAGTCTTGCCGAGCAGCTCTACCCAGGATACATATATGTCCAACAACTTCTGTTTCCCTTTCCCACTACCAAGCACCCCAAATCCAAACGGACTTGAAAAAAACTGCTCGTAAAGGATGGTCCATATGGCGCTCTGGAGAAGAAGGTGGACATTGGATCTTGATGTGCGAGAGAGGAATGCAGTTGGATCCAAGTCATGACCGACTTGAATGTCAGGAGGAACCCTATATGCCTTGTTGCGAGGAGACACAAGAGAAGCGATTGAGTTTTGTAGTTGCTAAAACCTGAACTTGAGCTTGTGGTCTGTCCAGCCCAAAATTTCGTCTTGATTCACTAGTAATTGGCCGACCAATTTCTTTACTTCATTGCCATGCGTGGCTTTCTCCTTCTTGGTGGCTGTGGAGTACCTATTCTCCAGATTTTCTACCTCACCACGATGTTGGGACTTGAAGCCTTCTTTCTCGGTTTTGACTTGGTTTATCTTCTGATGAGCGTTTGCGAGGTCCAGTTCGAGCAGCCTAATCCTCCCTTCAGCTTGTGAGACTTGATTGTGCAATCTATCCTGCTCCCTCCTATTCCTCGACTCCTCCTCTGACATTTGCCTCTGGAGCTGCTTTCGGTTCGCCTTGTGTCTCTCCTCTGCTGCTGAAAGTTGGCTCTTTACTTGATTCAGCTCAATTCCGGTTCTCCTCTCTGTTTCCAGAAATCTCCCCTCTGCTTCCAGAAACCTCCTGTCTGCATCCAGAACTTGGTTTTGTAAGCTGTTTATTTCACTCCAAGCCTTGTCCCCCCAAACGAATAATTGCTCAAGCAAATCGCGGTTTGAACTTGGCCCATAACCGCTGACTCTCCGGGGATATCCCTCGATTCTTTGTTCGTATTTATCTATTACTTCCGATTCAGTCGATACCTCTGTCTTTTTATTCCACCACTGGGGCATTGTAGAGAGTTGTAGAAAATTGTAGTTCAAGGTAAGTGCTACTAACACTCTGCGTGCATGAAGACAAGCTTGTGGGATGGCATTCAATTGATGCTGTAGGCATGTGAGGAACTTGGCCTGCTATAGTAAAAGCCTGAAATGGGAGCCTGCCCCGTTTTGTGCCGCCACAAAATTGGATTGCATGAAGCGCCCTGCCATGCTGGGAAGCTAGGAAGCCTCACTTTTCATTCTGGTGTCAGTCCTTTCGAGGTGGGCCAATTAATTCAAGCTTTAAGCGCTGTGTCTTTTTTACGGTCATTATGTGTCGCATTGGTGGCTAGTTGGTATGGCCACTTTGAATAAACCTAACTTGACGACCCACCTTCGTCTTTTCATACTTTCTCAAAGGCCCAAATAACGTCAGATACAACTCGGTGATCAATGAGTCTTAAAGCTTGATCGTTCGACCACTTTTGCTTACAACAACCATGAAATGCCGCCAGTCGTCCCCCGCCCCTAGAATCGAGGCTACCTGAAGGGTTCTCCGAGCCAAGAATTGTGCTGGCAATTGATTACGGCACAACCTTTACTGGTAAGTGATCTTGTAAATCATCGCATAACTGCTCTAAATGCGCGCTTTTAGGCCTGGCTTGGATGCAAACGGATGGAGAAAGAACACCCCAATTATCTGACCTCAATCTCTTCATCAACTGGCCAGAGAAGAACGAGGCTAAAGTTCCTTCCGAAATGTCATATTCAATGACAACCGGTGATCGCGAATTTCACCAGTGGGGATTTTCGGTAGATGAGAGGTCGAACGTTCTTCGCTGGACTAAATTGGAGCTTGTCAGAGATCCTTCGCCTCTTGGAGAGCTAAAAAATCTCAGCGAGTTAATCAACGGAATTGTCGAGATTAATAAGCTCCATACCGATGACCTCGAAGAAAACGACGTGCCACGTCATTTATCCAAGACTACGAAGGACGTAATCGAACTATACTTGGAGCAAGTTGCACGAAAAAGGGTTGAGCACGTTACGGCGCAAGCCAGATATGCCCTTAATGAGGTACAGTTGATATTGTAGTTACTCATCCAGCTGTACTTTTACCAACCCTCCTTTCCAAGGGTCGAGAAGCTGATAGACTTCCAGTTATGGCCCGACAGTGCTCGGGGAACCCTACTACAAGCCGTTTGTAGAGCATTCAATGAAGTCCTTTTGCCAAAACGCCGAAACATTCATATCGTTACGGAACCAGAAGCGTGCTCTCTTTATGTTATTCAAGACCTGATTAAAAACAACTCTGGGTCTCTTCAGATTGTAAGCCGAGGAAGCAAAGATCCACAAAGTTGAAACTAAGACTAATTTTGATTTACTTGACAGGGCGAGTGCTTCACATTATGCGATGCAGGTGGAGGCACCATTGTTAGTAGCTCTATATTATTTTCCACGTCCTTTAGGTCTACTAAATATGTAGAAACATTGTTTACAGATCAGTATATTCAACTGTCAAAACAATTTTGTTGTCCACTGACTGACCTAGCAACTTTACTAACAAGGACCTGGTTTCCTACTATCTGGATAGCATTATTCCACTCAAGATGATCAAAGTAGGCAACGTTAGCAGTAAGTCTTTTTCCTTCTTGATCATTTATATCATGCACTCACGTAAACAGGAGCTCGATGTGGCGCTACAACCGTTGATCAAGCGTTTCTGGCGTGACTCGCTATGAAAGTCGATAATCTTGATCTTCAACCTGAAATTTACGGTAGAGGAGGCCAGTGCGTTTTAGAGTCGAGAGTCAGGCTCTTATTGACCCGATTTGAGGGACTCAAGCGGGGCTTCACTGGAACTGAATCCTATGACTTGAATTTGCCACACGGGATTCAAGCATTGGCTGACGAGGACAACGAAACTCGCCAACTTCATATTTCTTCGTGGGTGCCCAGCCCCTGAAAATGCTCATAGCTGAGTTCTGAAACGTGTAGCGAACAAATGAAAAAGTTATTCAAGATTAGCATTGATGGCGTAAGGAATTTAATTGTGCGACAGGTCGCTAGAGTGGGAGAGGAATATCATGAAGGAAGGAAGTGCCGAGTTACAGTTCGTTTCTCCTTCTATCGAAATTTCGGAGACAAAAATTTAATGACTATGGTGCAGAATATATTTCTGGCTGGGGGATTCGCTGAAAGTGTATATCTGTATGAGGAGGTCAAGAAGATCGCGTGGAAGTTCGGTACCGTCCAGATTCGGAGGGCAGATGACTGGTATGCAACAATACATTGCCTCATCATGCTGTCGTTCTGACTGCCAATATAGCTGGAGCAGTGTCATCAAAGGAGCTGTGCTCAAAGGAATGGCTATCGGCGCCCAACTCCCACCAAAGATCACCCTTTGTCCTCGCCGCTATGGACTTGCCTTAAACCAAGGTGGGCAGGACAGGGTCAGCGGCAGCTGGATGCACCGCCGACTTTGGGCAGACCGATAAGCGCTCTTCAGCCTTGTATACAGGGTCTTTTGGACATCCACATGCGATTGCATTGTGCGTTTCAATCCACCTCGTGTCAGTTCTGCATTCACTGACATGACGGATCCTTTATCGCTCACGTTCGGGATCACATCGCTCTTGGGAATCATCGCCCAGACAGCAATCGCAGTAACAAATCTCGCCAAGACATACCGCCAGGCTCGAGGGGAGCTACTGGGAGTCAATAGGGAGCTATTAGCATTGCAGCAAATTCTTGATTGCCTCAAGACGGATATCGAGGAGTTCGATCTTTCGCCCATCCAAAAGGTCCTCACTGCCCAAGTGGGGTCGAATGTGTTTCACTGTCAAGAAACGTTAGTCAAGATAAATGCGGTTATTCAAAAACACTCCGGCGCCTTTGGGCCGACGAGATGGGTGATAGATGGAAGAGGTGAGATCATCAGTCTGCAGCAGCAATTGGTAGCATACAAGAGTACATTGAATCTGGCGTTGGAGCTGTTTTCTATGTAAGTTGTGACTTTAGTATCACGTTGTCCCTTAGATGGGTGTGAGATTCACCGTATGACAGGGTTCTCACCAAAGAAGTCAAAGCGGATATTAGTGCTTTGAGAGACGACACCAAGATCCTCAAGACGGGCCAAGAACAGATACTGGCAAAAGTCGAGGAGCTTCTTCAAGCCCGGCGTCCCCAAGATATCAGCGAAAATAATCCCGTTATGCAGCGGTTTCTGGAAAGCGTGAGCCTGGCTTCGTACGCGGGAAGTGCCCATGACGAGAACACAAGCTGGAACGATGGCCCACGCCACGATGTTGGGACAGAGACGTCACCACAGCATGGCATAGACACCACAGAAGACCGCCTGGTAGCGGGAATTGAAGCGGACAGCGGCGCGAGAACTGATTACATCCCATTATCTTCGTTAAGCTATCGCCGATCCTCGACAGTGTTCGATACACCATCTCCAGTAGGTTCTTCCGAAACCAGCAAGATAACTGGCTTCAGCCAGCTATCTTTAGCAAGTAACCAGCGAGCTTCATCAACATCCGATACCCAATCTCTCGCAGCAGTTGTTACCCATCCCAGAGTAGATTTTTTACCAACTTCACACCGTACCACTCATCAGTCGTCAAGATCTGCGGAACCGAGTGGAGAACAAGAAGAATCCCGGTCACGGGAGATTGTTGAAGACGAGCAGCCGCAGGCGCAGCCACCACCACCATCGACTCTGGAACCTGACGCAGCAGTGGCTCAGAGTCAGCCACCATTGATGGACCAGCCTCAGACACCAAATCGTCAAGACGACGCTCCAATTGCACTAGAAGGAGAAGGACAAATTCTGGAATCAGGAGACAACGGAGACCCTCATCTGCCAGTTACTACTAATAATTCTGCCGAATCCAGAACTTACAGGAGGAAGGCGCTGCCGCGTACAACACTCCGGCTTTTATCAGTAAAGTGGAAACTCGGGGAAACGGTTCATGCAAGTAATACTGGGGTGGTAAAGATAGTAAGAAACAAGGCCTCCGTTTCAATGGTTAGTTGATCTAGAATCTAGTGAGAACACTTGGTTCCTAATAAAGAACATCCTGCAGGCTGTTTGCAAAATAATACCACGACCCCACATTAACGAAGGAAGCTCTCCGAAAGAAGAGATCCGCATATCAGATAAAGCCACAAGAGTATTCCTCCTTGACCATCCATCTATTTGCCGGCATATAGACATCGTCCAAACAAACAACAACTGGTATCTGATCCTAGAGAACGTGTCTAGAGGCACTCTTTCTCAGCATGATACTCTTCGCGGAAAAATCAAAGAAAAGCAAGCCAGGAAGTAGAGCAGGCAAATTTTGAGTGCTCTCGATTACCTCCACATTCATGATATTGTGCATCACGACTTGAGACTCGAGAATGTTCTACTAACATCCCAGGAAGATGTCAAGCTCAAATGTTTTGTCCGGGATAATATATTTTCGCCGAACGGACACTTAATGACGTCCTGTCGGTATCGCTACTACTCAGCGCCTGAAGTGCAGAAAAGCGAGGCTTGCGTTGGGCCCAAGTCAGATATCTGGAGTTTTGGAGTTATTCTATACCATCTTGTTTGTGGAATACTGCCGTTTGAGTCCGAGACCTTGCCGAATCCGTTCGCAGTCATCAGAGAAGGGAAACTAGAGTATAAAGAACATCTAACTGAAGGTATGTATCTCTGAGACTTCCTGGGGAAGAATCGTATCACTAAACCAACTTCAGATTGCAACGACCTCCTCTCTCGAGCCCTGGCGCCTGAGCCTAGGCATCGGGCAGCGCTTGTCGAAGTGATGAACCATCGCTGGATAGCAAAAGGGTACACCTCGCTACCTCGCCGCTTTGAACTATCCCGCGAGCCACTGAAGTTGCCTCTAACAACGAAATCATTAATATTATTAGCACATCTCTTGCTTTTAGTTGCGGCTCTCCGAGTGACAATACCCGACAACTAACTCAGATTATCGAATCCGAAGATTATTATCGCGCCATCTCTCGTCGCCAGAACGAGGGACTTCCTTCGGGGGTCCAGTCTTTCAAAACGACGCTAACGAGAAGGATCGCTGGTGTATACAAGAAGCATAAACCTGGTTCTGAGCTTGATAATCTCGCCTCACTAATAGCACGAGAGGAACCAATAAGTGCTCTAATCTATATGTACTATCTTGCAAGGGACAGGTATAAGAAAGAAAGCGCTGGCTTGTAAGATATCTTGGATTTGGGCTTACTTTGATATTTGTAGGCGCAATATACGTAGATAGTAGAAGAAATATTTGTAGTAGTATTAGTCTTGATTGAGAATACATTCTAGTCGGATGCTTCTTTTCTTACTAAAACGGGCAAAGGAGTATTAAAAGCTGTTACTTAAAAAGTAAATGCTAACGCTATAACTACTATAATAATAAAGAACTACTATTATACTTAAACTAATTGATATTCTTCGTAGTTTTATAACTTTAGTACAAAAAATGCATTAGTAAACTAATCTTTATATATTTAATAAGCTTATATTTATATGTAATTACTGTTGACTCGTACATTGATGCAAGTGTACTGACTCATTCAAGATAAATGCGAAGCCACGGTGCACGCTCTTAAAATGGTAAGCAATCTCAGCAGTCACCTGCTCTATGCTGCTATACGAACAGGTTTTAGAACCGTGGGTATATAGTGACAGTAATACTCTCATCATCGTCAGCTACATAGAACTGCGTTACCTGCTCGGTACATACATTGAGAACCTCTTTACACAAGCCGTCTACCAACGGGACCCCAGTTATACGCCCAACTTTCTGGGATTTCTCTATGACTGACCCTAACACTCTTATCGAAGCCAATCGTCTAAGCACCTAGTATATGTTTGGGCCGCGACTCCTCATCAAGCCGATTACAATTGCAGTGGCGTCAACCGCCACAGTATATCTTCCGAAGATCCCGCGTAGAGCTCCATCGACAGTTTGGACGTGTTGGTGGATCAATCAGACATATTCGGGTGGTCAGAATGTATGTATGTTGCTCGTTTATAATACACATGCTTACGTTGTTAGGTCACTGTCAATGCGCCAGTCTCACAGATTCCGGTATTCATGCTTGGTTCAGCTGAAGACATCATATCTGGGAAAACCTGAAGCGTCGCCCGCTGACGACATCGCTAGTTATTAAATACTGCTGCTCTCAATCTTGAATGTTCTGACTGCTATAAAGTAGCTAGCTATAGGATTACATGCCGTTTTCTCAGCTCTAGTTTCTCGTTTTAATTTGTCTTTGTGCCTTTGTACATTACTTTGATACCTTGGCTGGTGACTATTCGGGCTGCTACAGCCAGGGTTGCCCTTCTCCAAAACATCAACGGGCCCGCTATGTGACCTCGTACAAACAACACTACAACGTTAATCCGCTTTCCCTTGTTCGTGGCTATGACAAAGATGTTCTTAGGGGGTTATTGCTTTCTTAACCATTTTCTAACCATAAATTTGATATGAATAGTCGGGTCGGTGCTCAGGGTCTGGGAAGTAGATTCAAGAGTTCAAGGATAAAAAGTTCCCTCGACAGCAGATTGGTATATACGGAAAATTCGGCTCCGATGCAGAAATGGATTTGGTCCGTTTCCTCTCTGCGTCCGACTGATGGGTCTGGACAGTAAGGGAGATCTCTGGATGCACGGAGCTTGCTCAAATTGTTAGTACGGAAAGGCGGCTAGAGGCTGCGAGTTTTCTTGGTGAGTTATCATTGTTGGCTTTGAGATCATTGCTAATGTACGACTCCAGCTGGACCTGCCCCATACCCTGGCGTGAGCCTTACCAGAAAAGGTTGGAAGTAAGATTGTTGGATGGTCCAGACGGGGATGCGACGGATTGGATGTATTGTGGGAACTCCGAATGGGGACGAAGCTCTGCTTGCTGGAACGATCGAATAGCTTCAGGAAAGCCATCCCTCTGGCTATCTCCCATTCTCAAATAGAGGTCGCCTGCCCACCGTTGCTAGGTCGAAAGCCATGCCATCCGTATTCAACAGATTGACGCCTATGCGACTCATTCAAGTCGTAAGTATCGAGTTTCAATGAATGTATCACCCCCTTCCCATCTTGCTCCCAAGTGGCCCTCGCCAAAACTCGCACCACTTGTTCATAACACTAGCATCTGACTTTGCTCTGCCTTGATCGTTACTCATGGCATTATTATAGTGAGAAGCCTCAATGTAGTGGAATTGAAGCATAATATACACGCTAGAATGGTAAATAATATACAAAATCTTCCACGAAAGGTCCTAGATGCGAACCATATCAGCTCTACTCAGATTTGCATTTGATCGTTGCGTAAAAACAACTATAGCAAAACTGTCTTGACTATAGAGATCTCTGGTGTGAATCTCCAAACTCGCCTCAAATGCTATAGCTAGAATGAGAGACATTCTTCTGATTAACCTTTTCAATGACAGGCCAGCCACCTGAGCGTTCCCAAGTAAGGAATTGTGGAGGTTCAACAAAGTTGACTGACGGGCAGGTTTCGGCCTGAGTTGACAGATGGTTCGACTCTACGAGACTCCGGCTCTTGGGGGTTGCTTTGACGTCTCTGAGAGGATTGCATCCCGGCAACTCCGTCAGAGGGCTGGTAGCGCCTATCTCCTCGTCTGGGATAATCTGAGAGTACTTGCAGGCAGAGGCGGCGGCATCGTTGTCCTTGCCTACGTAGGCAGAAAATACAGGACATTTAGCGGTATTACCAAAACCAAGGTTGCTGCACTGGTCGATAACCTGTTGTAGAACACCCTGCTTCCATCCGTTCATAAAGTCGGCGTGACCACTACTGCCGTCCGCATCTCCATTTGAAAACACGTAGGTTGGTTGGTCTGAAGGATTTCCCGGATAATCAGCCTCAATACCTCCGTCATACGTGAACTATAAGCAGGTATATAGGTTAGTATCAGTAGCGAAGAGTCATAGAAACATGGCAGTGTAAGATTTTCGATCGCACTTACTTGAAGCATAATAGCTGGGTACTTGACGTAGCCGGCTGGACAATCACCAGTACTGCTGCTATGTTTCATGTGCAAATGCTGCGTGGTTTTGTCGAATTTCACACCGTCGTGACAGTCAGGGAACTGAGCGTGGTAGCCAACTTTCGAGCAGTACTTCCTAGGGAAATTGCCCAAGTCAGCGTCACAGGCGGTGATATAACCATCCACAGGCCCCTTCCCATTTGGCGCAGCAGTCGCGTTTCCTGTAATCATGCTGAAATCATCAGGAAAGGCAACCATTTTTGAATTGGTGTGCCCCATGTTATAGTAAACAGACGAGGAAGTCAAGTTGAGTAAGGTATATTGGCCTTTGGAATTGACATGAAAAAGTGCTGGCTGCCAGTATCTAATGAAGATATTAGCCAAGGTCAACCAACAAGTGAGCAAGGATACGTACGCAGACATATCAAGATTGTTGCCCAGATTCATGGAGGTGCACGTCCCTTCACGAAGTTGGTTCGAAGTGGAGTTGGAATTAAGAACATCGGGCCCAATAAGACTGTGGAGATGGCCGCTTGCTACATTGACTCCAGGGTTGACGATAGGGTCAATTCGCGCCTGCGCGATCGATAAAGGATGAAAGACCAATTGATGAGCTTGCATAAATTTGAATGCTGTTATGAACTCGACTGAGGCCCTTGGTACCGCTAGCCCGTTCACAGTCGCAGCGAAAGCCGTGAGGCCTGCTAAAAGAATAACCAACATCGGATTCTAAACCTGAATCAGGGGAAAAAGTCGGTTGAAAATAAGCGATATCGAAAAAGATGATTTGAAAGAGTGAATTGACAAAAGGTCGGCTAAAGGAGTGTATGCTGAGATTGAAAAAAACAATGGAAATTTGGAAATGTTAGGGACTATTAAAAGTACATATGTAATGCGGAGGCACAGGCGCAAATTTTTATCACGCCGCCTTGATTCTGGCCCCAACCAGATCGTTTCACCTATACAAATTAATCCCTGCGTGCAAAGCCGGTACAAGAAACATCTGGGCCTGTATCTCCGTATAGTGTTTCTGGATCTTTCGGAATGCGGGGGTGAGGCGTTTAATAAGATTTAAGGGTTTAAGTCGTGACATCAAGACAGTACTTATCCCCCTCGCCGAGACAAGCCCTTTGTTAAGTTAGACTACGAAGTACTTCACGCAAACGCAGTTACGTAAGTCTAATCTACTTATACATGTATTAAACTACTAAGAAAATTATAAAATCCTGGACGGGTTACTACTCGAATAATCGAAAAACTGGATTGGCTTCCCCGTGTAAGACCACCAAGTATGCATTCGCATATGTCTACGGCGGGTAGGGGGTCAAGGGAACTTCACGGAGTAAACAATGCTGGATTTGGCACGCTCCGACCCGTTAATCGCCTGGTCGCAGGGCAACTATTTGCGAGGCGACCCTGGCCACCTCGCGACTGGGGTAAACAGTCTCACTGCAAGGACCCTAGATGGCCAAAACTCGTCCCATCAGTTGTCTTCGGAACCTCATTTGCTACAGAGGGTGTCAATATATCCAGACTCATATGGGTAAACGGTGGTATACTTGGCGCGTCAGCACACTTTGACTTTGTGATGGGGTTTTGACGAAACATTGCTTGAAAGCCTTCTGAAAAATACCAGCACCAACTACATCAAACAGCTGCATCCAGTAGCTTATTCAATATTGGAATATGGGATTCCCTCTACCCGCTTGGACCTCCCCAATCCGGCTAGTACGTCACGTGCAAGTGACCGGCGAAGAGCTTGAGCTTAACTCAAGACTCTTCTTTCCACTGTACCTTAATAATCTCGATTCAATCCAATTGATCAGTACAATACCTAATGCTTTACTTCCACTCGATATCGTAACTTCCAAAATTCAATCTAGCACAGGCCAAGAGCTGTCCGGCTTATGGCCCCTCCCACAGGAGAACATAGGCCTCGTCGAGCCAATTTCATCCCTTCCAGGTTGTAATCCGCCATGGGGCAAGCCTGGTCTGCCTTCGATAAAGCCTGCTTGTCCAACGTCTCAGACGATGCCCCTTATTGGGCCTCCAAACACAATGTTAAATGTCATACCCAACTGCGTTGTAGATAGGCCTCTTACACATCTGACTTTGGTCAGCCCTACTCCATACACGATTCCGGCTTACTCCGGCGGTTTTGTCGCTAATACGACCGGCGTCCCTACTCTAACAGCCCCCGGCGGCGCAGCCAACGCTTCAACAAGGACTCCAGACTTGGCAATGTCTCTACCAACGACATTTCGTGTGTCGCCGTCCCGAAAAAACTTGCGTTTCCTTCATCTCTACTATTGTCTCCTGCTCCCTCTCTACCCTCTGCGTCTGCTGTCATACAATCTATCGATATGGGTGCTAACGAACGGGGCCATCAAATTCAAGACTTTGGAGCAGCCTAAGTGCTACGAGATAAGTCCGAATCAGCGTAGAGAGCTTCTTTAAATTATTCTATTCTCAGTCGATCAATTTGGTGTATTTTAATTTCAGTCCTTACCGAGGATGTTAGTTCTGATAGACTGCGTCAGTTTTGCCAATATTAAGGCTGTCGTAGTAAGCTCAGCCAGTACTCTACCTGACTGTAGCGATCGTACGGAGTTACTAATTAACGCTTGGGGGACTCAGCCTATGATCTGGTGGCATACTTATGAAAGTAAAGTTTGTATACTTCTGACATCTTTTTTTAAGTAGCAAAATTGTTCTCCATGGACCTGAATTAGAAGCACGTACCTGTAACGCAGCTAATTCTGGGACTCAAGCTATATTCAGAGTTAAAGTAGCAGACTCCACGGTTCAGACTACATACCGTCCCTGGAACACATCCGCACTATTGAGTAAATGCCCCGGCACAGTACTCTTTTGACCTGGAAACATTGCACCTTACTTCTCTGTATAGATGGCAATCAATGAGGTATACCTTTGGGACGCACGTCGGAACTCCTGACCATCATTAGCGTTTCCTGTCCGCCGCTGACGGCCTTATGGCGTGACAATCGCCCCTTCTACACGCATCAGCATCGCTTTGCCTACCTATCTGGTAGGATTCGTGTTTCCTGTTCGCCTCAAAGGAAGGTGATAATGACCAGTTGTTAATATTGCCAGCAATTTTACCCGAAACAAGAAGGTGCCTTACGGATCGAGATGCTAGGATTGGGATATCCAGTCGGTCCGAAACGCAACAGTGCGCGAAAGGGTCCATAAATGATCTGCGACAGTAGTGTACAGTCCTTAAATCTTTCGACCAAAAATCCTGGAATTGCGTCCCAACTCCACGGATGTCGTCGGTATATACCCCCCCTCATCGGTATATAGCCCCCCCCCCCGCCCTGAATTAATATATCAATCTTCGACGCAAGGCTTCCTAGTAACACTATCAGCTTTTTTAATAGGGATCATCAATAAGAGTTTGAGTCTTTACTATCTTCTATGTAAATATGTCCTTGTAATAATCCAGCAGCCCGTAAATCAATTAAGTTAGGTTGTGGGATATCCTTGTGAGATCGTCTATATAAACCCGCTTTGACAATACTTCAGGACAGAGAAGGATGAACTACTATCCTCCCCCATGAACAAAAACTGGCATGGCAACGCTGGCACGAGCCAAACCACAGCAAAAACCTGTCTGTGCCAGGCCCACAAAATAGGGTTCATTTATGGGGGGGATGGCACGAGCGACTACCCCCGTGGGGTGGATTCTAGTCTTCTACGCTCGTATTCCAGCTAATAGTTCGCCGGGACCCAATTATTCCCAACGGGTAAAATCTTGATTGGTCTGTTCGCAAGTTTGTCCTTCACTTTAAAGTGTCCTTATTGGTAAAGGGTAGGATGCAGGATCGAGGTCTTCGTTGGTGCAGGAAGTGCATTTAGCCTAAAAACAAAGAGCGAAGACACGCACGAGGTCAACATGGCTATCCCGCATTGTTCTCCAGCGGTAACCAAGCAGCATTCCCCGTGTCTAGCCCCACTAGTTCGGCTTCGTGAACTAGTTCAAAATTGATGAGATCTGCTGTATCATCGGTGAGTGATTCCCCCCCCCTATTTGGATTCCCCCCCCCCCTCTAACCTAATGGGGTATTAGTACTATATTGGGTTCGCGTCGTCGTCGTCGTTACTTAAAGTGGAAAGCGGTATCAAGGGTACGCGACCTCTATAGTAAATAATCGCGATCTCTATACCCGTAGCATTAGTACTCATTCTTGACCTCGTCGTCGCTACCTTACCGTCGCTCTCAAAATATCTTTTGCCGATACCCAAGCTACTACTCTTATAGCGTCTCCCACTCAAATTAATACTAATCTTACTATTACGCGTGCGTCTAGGATAGCGTTAGCTACATTTGGACCCTATAACCACTATAACGTGCCTCCTCTTTCTCTACTATTAGAAGGTAATTTTGCGACGTTTATAAACCTTAAAAAACATGCGCAAGACTACTATAAACTCGCTAGGTAGGCTATTATAAAGGGAAAGGGTTTAGAGAAGCGGTTCGGTCGTTATATTAAGTATCTAATATATAAACACTTCGGGAAAATCGATAAAAGAATAGTATAGCAAGTCGATCGAAAGAGACCTAATAAGGGGACGAAGAAGGCCGATTATAATATAAAGCTAAAGGTTCGAGAGTTAGCTAGTAATATATAGTCTTTGCAATATATCGAGGGAAGAATCGATTATAATTACTAAGTTAACGACCCCTCTGTATACTATAAGAATCGTTGTCTCACCTCTTCTTAAGAAGCTATTGTTCTTGCGAATCACGCAACTAGTATACTTGCGTCTCGAACGAAATTAGCACTTAGGAATAGCAACTCAAACCTTTTAATTATAAATCGAGATATATATAACAAGACTGCGCAAAAGGAAAGGGCGTTATTAATAAGAAAAGAACCGAACAAGGCGTTAATTAATAAATTAAGTAGGTTAAAGGCAAATAGGGAAATAGTATTTGAGTACTCGATAAATAAGGTAACGAATCGAATCGAGAAACTATTTTTAGTAAATTCTAGGTAAGGACTATTTTTTACCTTTTTAGATACTAAAAAGGGCTGATTTTACACTAAAACTAGGCTAAAACCTATATCCAAATATAGGTCTCTAAGTTTTAGAACCTAAATAGGTTTTCTAACTAAAATTTAGTATAAAATCAACCTTTTTTAGTATCTAAAAACCTCCTTTTAAATAATTACTAAAAATCGATTTTAGAGCCGTTAAATACCTTAACGAAAACCCCTTTATTCTCTTACTTAATTACACTTACAATACTAACAAATAGGGTATACTAATACTTGATATACTCGCTATCGACGGCCTTAATAAAGGGTATACTATTAGTATTGTCTTATTAAATTAAGAGACCTTCGAAGACTACTCCTAGGCGATAAATCACCTCTCTAACTACTTTCAACCTAGTATATACCTATTAGTTATTAGTACCAATTATAAGGAAGCTTTAATTTAGGCCATTAAGTTAAGGTTTCCCACTATACGTACTAAGACTATTATTTGCTATTAGCATATTAGTATAAACGTTCTCAAGTACTATAAACTATACTTTGAGACTAAGGAAAAATAGGAAGAGTTTTTTAAGGGTTTTAAGGAGTACGTATTTATAAAAACAAAGGACGAGTTTAACGATATCTTAGGGAAATAGAAGGAGCGATTTCACTAGAATAATAGAGTTCTACATACCCTTATAACTCGAAATCCTATGTAATAACAACTCTAAGAATGCGCCGAAAAAAAAGAGTCTCGATAGGCTCTTTCGTACTATATTGGGTAGTAGTTTAGCATATATAAAAAGAAGGTTTTACACGCGTTTATTAACCTCTTTTTTCACGTAGGGACGACTATAACCTCTCGACTTAAAGGGAACTATTATATTATCAAAAGCTAGATTAAGAACTCTCGTAAGAACTTACGCACAGTTAGGTCTATAATTCAACTCTATATCGATTTGCAATTAACGGAAATTCGTACGTATCGAGCCTAGCAAATTAGTACTATAAGAGTAAGCTATATAAGAGAGTTTTACGGTTATATTCGTAGTTATATTACCCCTTATACTATTGCCAAATTACACGATTAGTACATAGTCTATTAGCGATAGGCAAATTATAAAAATAGTACTATTTGTACTAGTACTTATTTTACTTTAATAAGAGTGCCTTATTAGTATATAATTAAGTTACGACTCGACGTAGGGGGAGTAATATAACTACTCGATTTCTACTCTTACTAGCACTAGTATAAACCACCTCCTAGTATAGTTACGACTCTCTTAGAACTACTTATTCTTGACCTAGAGACCCGCTAGCAAAGACGAACTAAAAAAGCTACGCAAAGGGCTTACCGACAATAATATATAACGATACAAAGAGCTTAAATAAGGAGAATATTAAGTTAGTTTAAGTAAGATCGACCTTAGTTATAGTATTACTTAGCTTATATTAAATAGAATTACGATAAGGCAATATACTATAGTTATATTGCGATAAGTTATAATCGAAGTATATGTCCTAACGTACTATATACTCGTCGAACTAAGGCACTTACAACGATTTAATAAGCGTCTCCTACACCTAACTCGATTTAACTAAGAGCTATTTAACAAAGGGGAAGAAATCAAGTAATATAAGGCATTTATACTCTAGTACTAAGCTCGCAAATAGGCACTAAATTCGGCTAGTTTTACACCTAAAATCAGCCTCTCTATAAGTCCTAACTAGCCTTCCTACCTTTTTTAATAATAGGTTACACATATAATATTAGCGTATAGTTTGAGAGAGAGATAGGAGCGATGCCCCCACTATCGTTAGGCATAAATTTGGGCTAGAATCACACGCAAAACTAGGCTTATTTTGTATCCTAAGATAAGTGGGTTCCTAGTACGTAATATAACGACTCGATTCCCTTATCCGCATAACTAGATTTACGCTTTTATTAGTAGTAGAGTTCCTAGGTATTTAAAAGAGAAATATTAGTATTGTAATTCGGTTAAAAAGTTACTTTTTTACACCTAATTTCTAATAGTTTTAATAGAAATTCAATAAGTTTAGACCTCTCTTTAAACCCCTTTCCTAAGCCTAGATATTTTCACCTTCAAGTCCGGGTATACGCAATAATTACTTATAGAGATATTAGATATATCTAGGTACTTATAATTAGTATAGCGATATACTAAAAATACTAGTACCTAGTAGTATCCAGGTGGCGCATGAAAAATATAGTGTGATACCCCATTAGGTTAGGGGGGGGGGGGGAATCCAAATAGGGGGGGGGGGGGAATCACTCACCGTATCATCGTTTAACGCCACGGCAAGCAGCTTTGTGCCTGGCTCCTTAGTCTTCACTCGGCATCATCCGATGGACCATGTGGCAGAACCCTAAGCCGAAGAGTGCGGGGCTCACCAAACGATTATGCTTAATAACACCAAAGTAACGCTGGCTCATACAGGGTCCTGCATTGGTAGTGATGTCAGCATCCATCCCGTCAGCTTCCTTACATGTGCGAAGAGCGGTGGAGTATATCCCTTAGTGTCTATCATCAAGCATCTCTTCTTGCAATTGAGTTGTCGCTTCGTCGGAGGTTGAGCCTAGAATTCTAAGCTCATTCACAATCCTCTATACAACATCAGATCAAGACAGATACAGAAGCAGTGACGGCGCCATGTCCTGCCTGCATAGTCCGAATAACTGGCACCGGCGCAAGACCTGAATAGAGATTGGAAAAAAGCAGTATTGCTTTTCTATTTCCAATGACAGCGCCTTGAATGCTGGATCTACAACGCCACAATCACACCTGGTCTGGATGGCCGCTAGAAAATCAACTCATCCGCCTCGTACTAATTTCATATCCTTGTCACAGAGAAATTGGTACTCAGATCAGTAGAATGGCTTGGTTTCATCAACTCCACCGATCACGGCTACCTGACCAAAAACCATCTGACCAAAAGCCACCTGATAGAATAACAATTGGTAACTATTCTTTACCTGGTTCTAGCCGGACGTTGAAACCTGCTGACTTGGCGCTTGCTCTGTCTCTTCTCTCTCTCTCTATTCTCTCTCTATCTTAACACGCGCCCCGTCTCAAACATTTTAGCCTATACCGGCTTCAAAATTGAACCTCACCTGTCACTAAGAGCAGCTGCTCTACGGCCTCTTTTTATCGTGCGCCGACGGCGATACACTAGAAGCTACAACGGCTCGCTAGGAAAATGCCTCGCCATATGGAAATCGCTGGTGAGGCCTGTCAACGCGAGCGACGCGTAGCCCAAGCTTGCGATACGTGCAACAAAGCTCATACAAAATGTGACGGAAAGCAACCTTGCTCGCGTTGTGATAGTAGGTGGTATAAGTGGCACGAAATGAAACCTTCTGCGAGCTGACTTTTAAAGTGTTTCAGGAGGACTGCCTTTATCAGAAAAAAATGAGAAAGCGAGGACGTCCATCAAAGATCTTGCGTTTCGAAGCGGTTGCGATTGATAGTATATCTGGGTCAGAGGATCAGGTTGAATCCGACGAAGACGACACTATCGAGGCTCAGCTTCGAGCACAACAAGATCATGCAGCTGGGCGTATGCACCTGCCATCAAGCAGACGATCGGCCTCGCCTGTTGACAATATGGGGAGGAGCTTACCAGAGTCACGGACTTACACCTCAGGCGGCGGATTTGGGTCCCTGCCCGTGCAAGTGCTTTCACCTTATCCCTGGCAAGGACCTATGATCGATATGGATGGCTTTGTACCAACTCCTGAGCTTTACATTGCCGAGACAAACCCCAGAGAAAACTTGCCGAGCCTTCATTGGGCCACCTCAGGATCAGAGGAAGGAAGAGAATCGAGACAAGAATATGATCGACCTGGAGAGCGGAGTCTGTGGCGACTAGCTGAAGACTCTATTGAGAGACGAACTTCATTTCAAGGATCTCTAGAAACAGCCTCTGACGCTCGCTCTATACCAGAAAGTTGTGCTCCCCTACCATCTGCAGTCTTTGACCAAATTTCCGAACACCGATACCCGGTTTTGAATCCAGTTCTGCCATATCTCGCCAACGTCATTAAACCTGCCCTCGCCAACGAGCTCCTGAACCATTACTGTACCACCTCCTCTTTGACACCGATAAACCCATCGTCATCATATATTCTGGGCCAAATATTCCGAAAGCAATCGCTGTTGCACCCAACACACCCTCGCTTATGCTCACCCGTCCTGCTTGCCACGATATTATGGGCTGCTGCCCAAGACTATGGTTTCTTGGCAAGCCATCCGTCATCTCGCAAAACAATTTGCGATGCATTATTCAATATAATTACGACGCTTCTTCAAACTCATCGCGACAGAACCGCAGCTGCTGCGACTAGTACTGGCTATGGCTATTTGAGACCGTCAGACAACTCGCTCGATCGCATAGTTTCATACATACACATAGCAACAGGTATCTCTGCAGGTGAGCAGAAGGCTGCGAGCATAAAATGGTGGAGTGCCGCATGGGCTCTTGCGTGGGACTCGGGATTATGTCGTGAACCGAGCCCGACCACTGAAGTTGAAGCTGAAGCTCTAATAGTAAATGCAGAGCAAGATACGGCTAGTGGAGGTATTTGTTGTGACAGAGAAATGAGGCACTACAGAGAGAGAAGAGGGAGAATGACTTCATGGGAGGAGAGACGGGAAGAACGACGTCGTGTCTGGTGGCTGTTGTATATTGTGGATCGACATCTGGGATTGTGCTATAATCGGCCGCTATTCCTCCGCGACGCAGAATGTCAGTACCTTTATCACCCTCTGGACGAAACAGCATGGCAGAACGGGAATCTTGTTGATCCAGCAGAAAGACAGCGAGGAATATCATACGAATGCACTGGAACTGGCATCTTCGGGTTTTTCCTCCCGCTCATGGGGATTCTTGGAGAGATTGTTGATTTACAGCATTTTCGACGGAATCCGTCCTTCCAAAAACATATTGAAAGCTCTGATAATTTCAAACAGCAAGTCAACAGTATCTTGCTTCATTTGGGCATGTATGAGAAGAGTTTGGATGTCTGGACTAAATCTCTTGCGTGTGTTGTATCCCCTCTTGGCGAGAATGGCGACGGTAATACTCCAAGTCTACCAAGTGTAAGAATGCCCAGCAAGAGATCTTAGAGCTAACGAACAAACATAATGGTAGACAACACATTATCACCAGTATCAATGGAAGTTGAGGCTGACATTCGAATAATGGTTGCGTATAGTACGTACATAATGCATGTACTGCATATACTTCTGACGGGAAAATGGGATCCTACTGATCTCTTATATGAGAACAACTCGTGGGTTACTTCTGTAGAGTGTCTCTCTGCTACAGACCATGCTATTCGAACTATCGAACCGATTCAACAAATTCTTCGATTGGACCCTAACCTAGATCGAATGCCCTTCTTCTTCGGCATCTACCTCCTTCAGGGGTCCACTCTCTTTCTGTTCATTGTGGAGAAACTCCAACACAGAGCCAGTGATTTGGTGATTCAGGCTTGCCAAACACTTGTTAGGGCTCATGAAATATCTGTAGTCAGACAGAGCAACCAGTATCAGGTGAGACATACACATGAATCTATGCCCAAGAGACGCCGCTTACTTAGGCCTTCGCTATAGCGAAACTTCAGAAATACATTACTGAATGCACTTGAATATGCTCAGGGTTTGCCCGGAAGGGCTTCCAGCCAGCGTGGGCGAACACGAGAGCTTTTATCCTTCTATCGTTGGTGTGGAGGCGGAACTGGATTGGCTTTGTGATTTTCTATGGCAACTTTGTCAATGAGAAGGATCGTTGAGCGCATGTTGAGTTTCTAGTGTAGATACTGTAGGATTACTAACACAAAATCTCCTTATGAAAGAATGGGTTTTTAAGCTTTTGCTTCTGCTTAATTCTAGAAGTATCCAGTTAATCTTCCAGCCTTCTCGGACGAAGCTGTTAGTATTTATCAAGGATAATTAAGATAAGATTTGAAACACAAAAAAAGAAGAGCAGTAGTAACCCTTCATAGTGCTGAATATGTGGGGAGAATTACCCGGCGCCAAGAAAATAAATTTGCAATGTAAAATTTCGTAAGGTGAAATAGCTTCTTCGACGTAAGCCGGATAATTTTTTTCTTTCTTTCAAGGAATCTATGCAGTACTCCGCTATCTTCTGACTAATTTCTTCATTGTGTGACTTTTGACTCTGCCAGTCGGGGCGTGATGCTTTTCACTTGCATAGATCTTTCCATACAGGCGGGAAGTGGGCGGGATAGTTTGGAGAGCAGCTTCGAAGAGTTTGTTTATCCGCTGTGATTGCGCCAATCGCGGAGATGTAAGTGGCATTAGAAGCCCCATGAAGTCCGGAGCTTTGTAGATTTAGAGGGGCAACACACCACCGTTACACCGCCGGGTAGTTTTGATACACACGGATGGTTAAAGTTCAGATAGTACTGGTTTCGTCTCAGTTGATATTCAATGAGAAGTGTATATAAAAATGGCCCGCATCCTTCTACAGCCTAAAGTACTTTATTTTCCATAGACCAGTTTCTGTGACCAATGGGCGATTAAAAAAAGGGACGACGAAATTGAAGAATCACCATGGCCATGAAAAATCTCTTTAGGGCAGGATCAGAGGCTTTCAGTTGATAATTACCCGGCAGAGACTCGAGGATGTTCATATGTGGTATATAATCCTCATGATGTTCTGCCGTCGTCCTTTGAATAATGACCAAAATTCAGCAATACAAATCTAAGGCTCTATTGTTATAAAAACTGTAAACATGGGACTTCTCACGACTCTAGCAGTCATTTCGCCCTGGCTTACCCCCTTGGTTAAGGCATCATGCTACACTTCCGATATTACATTGGTCGGATGTTACGTCGATACCCCCAGTAGGATCTTGGCAGGAGCGCAAATTGATGGGACGGCAGTCAATAGTCCCCAATACTGCGGGAACCAGTGTGGTACTCTTGGGTACAAGTACAGTGGGGTGGAAGATGGAACGTGAGTCTATTTTACAATCTGGCCTTTGCCGACAAGACGTCTAATCATTCCACCAGTCAGTGTTTCTGTGGCCACTCAATTGCCTCAGGTGCAACTACCGCTTCTGCAAGCTCTTGCCTTATACCTTGTGCGGGAGACTCCACCAAGACCTGTGGCGGGAGTTACCAGTAAGATTATGCCAGTCCCTTCGCCTGTCGCGAGTCTTGTTGTACTAATGTTAGATAGTATCAATGTCTACTCCATTTCCAATCCTTCATCAACTCCTCACCTCAACTCCCGGATCCCTAACTGCGGCGTTGAGCCCCTCTGTCTCAATGACATCTGCAACATCGCCCTTGACGCGCAGTCGCGTGCGGCTGCTCTCATCCGTGAAATGACATTGGCCGAAAAGATTTCCAACGTTGGTTCGAACTCGCCAGGAGCTGGGCGATTGGGTCTGCCACATTACTCTTGGTGGTGGGAAGGGCTGCACGGCGCTGTCCCTAGATACGCTTATCCTCCCGCCGAATGGTCGTCCACAACCTGCTTCCCTTCACCAATCGGACTAGGAGCCACATTCAATGAAGCTATAATCAACCAGATTGGACGTGTCACCGGGTTAGAAGGGCGGGCTTATTACAACAACGGATCATACGGGCTCTCGGTATTTGATCCAAATATCAACCCATTCCGTGACCCCCGATGGGGTCGTGGACAGGAAACTCCAGGAGAAGATGTTTTGCGCATCCAGAACTATGTGGTAGCTATGGTGACCGGCATGCAGGGTGGCATCGACCAGGACGAAATGCTTCTGATGAGCACGTGCAAGCATTATGCAGCCTACGATATTGAATATAACCGTACCTCTCTGGATGTCAACCCGACGCAGCAAGATCTTGCTGAGTACTATACGCCCGGCTTCAAGAGCTGCGTTCGCGATGCCCAAGTGGCTGGTGTAATGTGCTCGTACAACTCGGTCGATGGAGTTCCCGCTTGCGCAAATGAGTTTCTGCTTCAAACCGTTCTTCGTGATACCTTCAACTTTTCGAGGCCATGGAACTGGGTAGTGTCTGATTGCGATGCGGTTGACAATATTGACTCAACACACAATTACGTTGCAGAGGGTGCCGAGGCCGCGGCAGTCGCACTCAATGCCGGAACGGATTGCGATTGCGGTGGAACGTATAACAATCTTAACGACGCCATTGCGCAAAATCTCACCACAGAGGCCGCACTGGACCAAGCACTTTTACGTCTCTTTTCTGGCTTGGTACAGACTGGCTATTTTAATGATGCAGAGTACGGGGCTCTTGGCTGGAGTGATGTCAACACGCCTGCTTCCCAACAGCTCGCGTATGAGTCTGCAGTTGAGAGTCTTGTTCTTCTAAAGAATGACGGAACGTTGCCCTGGACTAATACGAGCAGCAAAATTGCGATCATCGGTCCGTGGGGTACAGACAATACGCTGCTTCTGGGCAACTATGTGGGCAAGCCACCATTCAATATGAGCATCGTTCAGGCATTCCAGGCAAAGCGCTCAGGCGTCACGTATAATACAGCACTGGGTAATGTAAATTCAGATAACATTGGCGGATTTGCCGCAGCAATTAGCACCGCAAAGGCAGCTGATCTGATCATCTATGCCGGCGGCGTGGATCGCAATGTTGAGGGAGAGGGTAACGATCGCGAAATCATCACATGGCCCGGGGCTCAACTTACCCTGATTAGCGAACTGGCCAGTCTCGGCAAACCACTAGTAGTGCTGCAGGGCGGAGGTGGACAGGTTGACGACAGCACTCTGCTAAACAACAAGACGGTTAATGCCCTTGTGTGGGTTGGATATCCTGGGCAAGCCGGTGCAGAAGCCATATACGATGTCATCACAGGTGCCAGATCTCCTGCTGGGCGTCTTCCTGTTACCCAATATCCAGGCAGCTATATCAACGAAGTTGAAATGATTGACATGACTCTACGACCCAGCTCAACCAACCCAGGACGTACTTATCGATGGTACGACAAAGCGGTTATTCCATTTGGATATGGTCTGCACTTTACAGACTTCTCCGTCTCCTGGCTTTCAACCCCTCCATCAACGTTCAACATCCAGACTTTGATCGCACAAAAGGGTCCTTTGGACATAGCCCCGCTGACCAATGTGACTGTCAGCATTCAGAACTCTGGCAAAGCCACTTCCGATTTCGTCGGTCTCGTCTTTATCTCCACTACAAATGCTGGTCCAAGTCCATATCCTATAAAGACGCTGGCTTCCTATGGGCGAGCATTCAACGTTACTGGTGGCGCGACAGTGGAGCTGGAGTTGGCTCTTCAACTACGAAACGTTGCTCGTACCGACACAAATGGCGAAACTTGGCTGTATCCAGGAACGTATACACTTACTCTGGACTTCAATGAACAGCATCCATTTAACTTCACCATGACAGGGCAGGCCGCCGTGATCGACTCTTTCCCGCTTGCAGAGGCTAAGGAGACTGCTTTCGAAACCGTCGGCTGTTTTACAGATAATATCTACCAATCTGGAATCGGCAGAGCTCTCACAGGCTCACAACCAAGCCAAGGAGCCACACTCTCACCGCAAATATGCGTCGATGTGTGCGCAGGGCATGGTTTTGCTTTTGCTGGAGTTGAATACGGAACGTACGTCAAAATATGATGAAATCAATTATTATATAGCTTTGCTAATGCACAACTCTAGCCAATGCTTCTGCGGTCACTCTATTGCCTCTACATCCTCGATTGTAACTACCTCGCAATGCAACACGCCATGCAGAAACAACCCCGCTGAGAATTGTGGTGGCACATACCGGTAACAAATCTATCTTACTCTCTGATCCAGTTACAATATACTAAAACACCAAAAACAGCATTGAGATTTTCAACTCTACTCTGGCGACAAACATTGAGCCTCAAGGATATGCGCCAAGACGTAGATAAATACTAACTGAGGCATGGTCAGGTGGAAAGCTGAGTTTTAGTTAACATAGAACAAATAGAGAATGCAAGGGTATTCTGTATCTGTAACCATGTAACCAGAATTCGAATGCCCTGCACTAGTCAGTCATATCCAAGTCACACGGTATACGGAGGTACAGGCCATAAGTATTGTTACAGTACTAGTTAGGGGGTCCCCTGCCTTTATTTATTATTCCTATTAAGGTAATTGGCCTTGATATTAACGAAATCGTTATTTTCTACTCTAATATTTCGTAAATCGACCTTTTACTTTAATAATTGCGTTATAGCGCTTTTATATACTATTAATAAGTACATCGAATTCGTGCTAGCCGACTTTGTCCCAAGCTTATTTAATTGCTATATATAATTAGTTATAAGTTATATTCTCTGGGAAGTAATCTTAAAGATAGTTTTTTATAATATGCTATACCCTTTTAATCGGGTTTTAATTAAGAGAAAACAAAGGCTAAAAGATAACGATTATTCCTCGTTCTTATAAGTCTTCTTTCGTTTCCCATATAGCGTAACTAGGAGCTCCGTCTTATATAAGAACGAGATATACTCTTGGTTATCTTATTATCTCGATATAACTATAGATTATCGGAACTATACGCATATAATACGATTCTTAATTAATCAAACCCTAATCTTTTTCTTAGAAGATACCTAGCCCTTGTATTCGGCTATAAAAACAACTCTAGAATATCTATCCTTTCTTTCGTTAGTATTTTTCGATAATATATATCTTATCTTACTCCTTGCTAGGACGTCGAGTAACCTATATTCGAGTATACCTTCCTCTTATAATCTAGGTCTTATAAGTCTAAAGAATTTAATGTTATTATTTAATTGTCTAGTTAACGTATTTACAAGTCTATTCGAGACGAAGTTATTGGTTTTTCTCTAATATTAGTAGCTTATATATAGCTAGACGATAATAAAATCCTTTACGAAGAAGAGTACTCTAAATTACTTACTTTTTAACTCCGAAATTTATTGCTTTTACTAGTTTTTAAAACGATATTTATTAATTAATAAAAGATATATAAACAAATTTAATTAACTCTTCGATTTGGGCTTAACTTAAAATAAGTAATTGGCTAGAGTACTTCCGAGGTATTACCTTATTATAAGCTATTCAAATTTAACGAATTGAATAGCTAATATATTATTATATTTATCTATAAGACTTACTAATATTATAAAGAAGCTATATATTGCGTCACTAGTTTCGCAAGAGATTAGAGTGCTTTTAACGTCGAAAAGAAGGGTAGGGAAGAAGTCTAATAAAGAGAGGAAGTAATAATATATTTAGTTATAAAACGAGACTTAGAAACTCTAATATTTTAAAGGCCTTTTTAAGTATTAAATTCTATATAAAATAATAAGGTAATTAATGTCGACGCGTAAAAAGCTATGTTTATAATTCTCGAAGCTATATTACTTAAAGAGGGTAAGTGGTACACGGCAGGGGGACCCCCTAACTAGTGCTGTAACAATACTTATGGCCTGTACCTCCGTAATGCTTGTTATGGTTTTTCGCAAAACGCACTTACAGTAGTAAGCTCGTTGCCTAGTGAACCAATTAGACGCTAAGCATGCGAAGGCACGCGAACCGCGTGCAAAGCCAAGACTACGTCGTTGCCAGAGAGATTGGTCGGTCGCAGCTCAAGGTTGGTTCATCTCGCAATCTGGAGAATGCTGTGGCTGTCATGGAGAATATTCGAGAGCTCATTTCCTAGTGGCGCGGAGGCGGTCTGGTGTGTTGTAAAGGCATTATTAAACAGTCAGGACTAGGCCAGTCAAGGCCAATCATCTGCCATGCACCAGAAGCCACTTCTGCGATTGAGTGTCCTGTTGCTTCTTTTGTCCATAGACGATTCAGAGATGTTTGGTCCCAGTTCTCTTTTGGCAGCATAGGAATAGACTCGAAGCGACCGTATGATTCCAGGCTCAAGGCTCGACAGCGGTTCTCCCATATTTTCAGGAAGATGCCCATACATATTGTATCGGACGCTGCATGATGCATAGAAGGGACCAAGGACAAGCACCTGGAATGAAGTTTACCTGTACTGTTACAATTGTCGACAACTGAGTCGAAGTCTGCACCCTTCGGATTACTGTAATCAGTCTTGGAATTAGTATGTAATGACTATCAAGTACCATGTGCAGATATCAATCCTATCTCGGACATGCCGAAAAGCTCGTCTAGAGAATACTTACTACGATACCCAAGTAAACGATTCATCTTCGAAAGAATCAATTGGGAAATCGCTGGCCTCAAGCTCCTTAAAAGAGCTTGTTGACTAAAGTTCGTTGAAACGAAGCTGGCGGCAGGCATCTGGGAAGGTCTGTATTATCAACCTTTGGGTTGTCGCGGATTTCAAGTTGTCGTAGACGCCAAGCAGGAGTATTAGGAGCCTGAGTGTGGATCTTTCTGCTGAGCCACGGTACCTTCGAGAAAGTCTTATATAAACCCTCTTGCAGGTGTGCGAAAACTTTAAGGGTCGAGCTATTTCAACTTTAATCCCGGCTATTTCAACCCTATTAGTCCTTAATAGTTATATACACTATAGTACGTATAGTAAGTTTGCGCCCGTGCGGGAATATTAAAACTATTACTATTACTTTTAATATTTATTTCAAAGTATAACAAATGTATTTATAAGAAATAATATATAAAAGATACCCTTATATAAGGAGCTCTTACTACCCCCTAGCCCTTTAGAACTAACCCTGACTACTAACCCTAACCCGCTATATTTTAATAGAGAAAGCTTCTCTAAGTACGTGCGTTTTAGATATACCCCCTAAGAGTTGAAATAGCCGGGATTAGAGTTAAAATAGCTCAACCCAACTTTAATTGTGTATTACTGACTCTAGGATTAATAGCAGAATAGATAAGACCAGGTTGTATAGTTAGAGGAGCAACTCAGTAAGATTAGCCCTAGCCTCTTGTCCGATTTCCAACCGAGATTAATCAGGTATTAATCAGGGTTCGGAATTCGGAGCCGGCTCCACGGGATAACTTCTGAACTCTAAATTTAAAAAAACTTATTTTAAACAAAGTAGTTTAGTTGGTTTTAATTTGAGGAAGGAGCGATTTAATTGGTGTGAGTTAAGGGAGAGAGTAGTAGTTTAATCAGTCTTAATTTGATTTTAAGATTAAGCTTAAGCTTAATTTTAATCTTAATCTTAATTATAAACTTAATCTCAAGCCTAACTATAATTTTAATCTTAAAGTTAATATTTATTTGGATTAATCTAGATCAATCTAGGTTTATTTTAGCTTAATTTCTAATCTTTAGATTATTTGTAAATTAAGCTACGTCAATACTATACGATGGCCCCCTAAGTAATTAAATATAATTACTATAAGCTTATTAGTAGTATTATATACTAATAATCAGTTTTCTAAAGCTTTTTTTAATTAAGATTATAAAGATACTTAGAGGCACTTAGCTAAGGGTTTAATCCCTAGTTAATACTTGATCGATACCTTATTAAGCTAGGTTCAAGGTTCCGACAGGGTTCCAATCCGGTTCCGATTCGGTTCCGCACTAGCTCCAATCCGGTTCGGAACTAATTAGAATTAAGCTTATACTAACTGAGGTTAGAACCGGATCGGAACCTAATCGGAACCCTATTGGAACCCTATTAGAACCCTGTCGGAACCCTATTGGAACCGGATCGGAACTAATTAGAACCAGTTTAAATTCTAAGATTATAAAGACCTTATTAATAGTGCTTAGTCAGCCGGCTAACGCTTGGCTAAGTACCGGGTAGCCCGGGTAAACTTCGGCTAAACTTCGGCTAAACTTCGGGTAAGTCGGCTAAATATCGCCCTAAAAATACAAGGTTTCGCTTAGAATTTTAAGGTTTAAAGACTTCGCTTAGGCTTTAGCTCGCTTAATATCAACGCTAAAAAGTTAAAAACATTAAAATCACGTGATTTAGGCCGACATTGTTCTATGGGGGGTTCTACTCGCTTAATTGTCATTATTAATAGGGAAACCTACTTAAAGGTTTTTTTTTAAAGTGTATTAAGACTAGGCTTAATACTTAATTAAGCTAAGCTTAATAGGGTATTGAGTGGGGGTTAGGGGTCGGAACCGGCTTAGTAGGATAACTCTCGCTCCAGATCGGGACTAGCTCCGAACTAGTTCCGAACCGGTTCGGATTCCTGATTGATCCCCAGTTGACCCCTGGTTGATCCCTGATTGACACGTGATCGAACCATTTATATAGTGTACCCAAGTACTTAAGCGAACTATAAAGAATGTTTGATTATATATTAATTATAAGTCGACTAAAGATTAATTAAGGTTCCTGACCTAGCTTAGAACCAGGTCGGAATTTTTTTTAACCCAGTTTGGAACTGGTTTGGAAATAGTCTAACCCTTGACTAATCCGGCTCGGAACTAGACTAAGATTTCACTTAAGTGCGGGAAGGGCTTATAAACCACGCTTAAATTAAGGGACGGGCTATAACAACTTGCCTCCCGGCTAAAACAACTTGGTTAACCCTACTTACAGGTATATATCTAGGAAGCTTCCCCCACTATACTAATTTATATACACGTAAGAGCGTGCGATATATACTATTATACTAACTCATTATAATCCGGATTTAACTTATACTCTTTATCTTGTATATAACCCTTAAAAGGTTTTATTATTATAACTTTAACCTCTTATACTACTTGCCTTTATAATATATCTCTTATAACTATTGCTATATCTTTAGGGGCGGGCTAAAATAAATTGCCTCCCTGCTAAACTAACTTATTTAAAGGGGCGGGCTAAAACAACTTGCCTCCCGGCTAAACTAACTTTTCGGGGGTATACCTAATACCCTCGCTTACTTATACTAATTTATATGCGTATATAAAGCTAAAATATATATTATAAACAAAGACAATATATCCTTATATTCTTTTACTTTTACTCTTTAGCCTTTAATATAGAATCCCTTAATACTTGCGGTCCCCCCTCTACTTATTATTATTTATAATAACTTGCCTACTATAATTAAGTACTCGATAATACTCCTTAGCCTTCGAACTTCCCCCTCTTTAGCTCCTATAATCTTTAAATAACTTAAGTCTCCGACTAGACTAATATTTATTGTTTATTTAGGCTTAAATTAAAATAGTTCTATTACCCTTACGCTAGCGTAAATAATAAAAAGGCATATTAATTAATATAAGCTAAATATAAGAAGAGAAAGGGGTTATATAGGGGGGATTTCTTTTATATATAAAGATAATTGCCTTAAAGATATAGCAATAATTATAAGAAGTATATTATAAGAGAAGGTAATTAAAGGGAAAGGGTTTAAAAGTTATATGCAAGATAAAGAATATAAGTTAAATCCGGATTATAATTTTAATAAGTTAGTATAATAGTATATATTTTATACTTTTACATATATACTAATTAGTATAATAGGGGAAGCTTCCTAAATATATACTTATAGGTAAGTTTAAATAAGTTGGTTTAGCCGGGAGGCAAGTTGTTTTAGCCCGCCCCTATTTAAATCTACTTATAGGTATATATCTAGAAAGCTTCTCCTACTATACTAATTAGTATATATACAAAAGTATAAAATATATACTTTTATACTAACTTATTAAAATTATAATCCGGATTTAACTTATATTTCTTATCTTATATATAACTTTTAAACCCTTTCCCTTTAATTACCTTCTCTTATAATATACTCTTTATAATTATTACTATATCTTTAAAGTAATTGTCTTTATATATAAAAAAAATCCCCCCTATATAATCCCTTTCCCTTCTTATACTTAACTTATATTAATTAATATACTCTTTTATTATTTATATTAACGTAAGAGTAATAAAACTATCTTAATTTAAGCTTAAATAAACAATAAATATTAGTTTAGTCGGAGACTTAAGTTACTTAAAGATTATAAGAACTAAAAAGAAGAGAAGTTCGAAGGCTAAAGGGTATTATCGAGTATTTAATTATAATAAGTAAGTCGTTATAAATAATAATAGGCGGGGGAGGGACTATAAGTATTAAAGGATTTTATATTAAAGGCTAAAGAATAAAGGCAAAAGAATATAAGGATATATTATCTTTGTTTATAATATATATTTTAGCCTTATATATATATACAAATTAATATAAGTAAGCGAGGGTATTAAGTATACCCCCGAAAAATTAGTTTAGCCGAGAGACAAGTTGTTTTAGCCCGCCCCTATCTTTAAAGTAATTGTCTTTATATATAAAAGAAATCCCCCTTATATAACTTTTCTTTCTTTATATACTTAGCTTATATTAATTAATATATCTTTTTACTATCTATACTATTATTAGAGTAATAGAACTCACTTTATTTAGGCCTAAATAGACTATAAAGACTTGCCCGACTAGTGACTTAGGTTGCTTAAGGATTATAAGGGCTAAGAAGGAGAAAAGTTTGGAAACTAAAAGTAATTATTATATATTTAATTCTATAATATATAATACTCCTCCTAATATACTACGGGGTCTACCTTTCCCTTATATATATATAGGGTTAAGAATAAGTCTTAAAACTTCTAGTATAAAGAAGGGATTAAAAGTATTAATTATAAGCTTATTATAATATTAGTAACAATATATATTAATTAGTAAGATTACTTCTCTATTAGACTTATACTCTTAAATTATATAATAATAGGGACGGGCTATTTCAACTTGCTTCCTAGCTAATTTAACTTATCTAACCCTACTTATAGGTATATATTTAGGAAGCTTTTTCTATTATATTAATTAGTATACGCGTAAGAGTATACGATATATACTATTATACTAACTTATTAAAATTATAATCCGAATTTAACTTATACTCCTTATCTTATATATAACCTTTAAACCCTTCCCCTTTAATTACCTTCTCTTATAGTTATACTTCTTACTATAACTACTTTCGCGTCTTTTTGTCTTATATATTTTCTTCTTTTTTAGCTTAGCTTAAGGCTTACTATACTTATTATAAGTATATATAATTCGATTTTTTATAATATCGTATTTAAAGAGAGTATAACTATTAGCTTTCGCATGCGTTTAAATCGATTTAATTATATTAATATAAACCGCTATAAATAAGAAAGGGCCGTAAATATTAAGTAGTTTTATATTAAAGGCTAAAAGTTAAAGGCTAAAGAAATAAGGATATATTATAATTGTTTATAATATATAAGTTAGCCTTATATACGTATATAAATTAATATAAGTAAGTAAGGTAATTAAGTATACCCCCAAAAAGTTAAATTAGCCGGGAAGCAAGTTAAAATAGCCCGTCCCTAATAATAAGGTAGGCTAAGTGACTATTAAATTATATACTAATAGCTAAGGGGAGGGGGACTATTTATAAGTAACTTAGAGTACTCTAATAATATTTTCTTTAGCGTAAAGCTATATATATCTTAAAGAATTATAATAAAGAGAGGTATATTAACCTGTATTTTGGGCCGTAGTTTCTATTAAACTAAGGTCGTTATTATACTTTAATATTATAAGTCCCAAAAGTGTTATAAGCGTATAAAAACACTTTTTAAGTCTTTATTCCTTTGTTATAAGTATAACTTAAGTATAATATAATAGCCTTTAATAAAAGAAGAAATAATAATTCTAAAGTAATAATATTAATTAACCTAATATATAATAATCTTTTCTTTTTATAAGTATAATTAAGTTCCTTTATAATAACTTATAACTTAATAAGAGAAAGTAACTCTTATTTCTTTTAGCTTATTATTATACGCCTTTAAATTTATATTAAAAAGTAATATATTTTAAGCGCTAAAGAATAACTAGAATAAAGAGTGCCTTTTTACTTTATTATTCTTATCTCTTATTAGACTTAAGAAGAATCTCTTACTTTTAGCTAATATATTTATATTTATATACTATTAATAAAAGATATAAATTAATTATAAGAATTATATATTAATATACTCTATTAAAGCTAGTTCCCTATTAGTTATTATAAAAACTAGCTTTTTAATTATATTTTAAGTTATAATATTATAAAGTTATTATAATGCTTACTTATAATTAACTTTTTTTCTATTAAAAAAAAGATAACCCCTATTTAAATAACCTTATTATTCTCTATTATTATATATATATTAAGTAATAATATATTAAATTAGTTTGTTTTATAAGTATAATTAAGTAAAAGAATATTAGAATACTACTTTTATAAGTTAAGAGAAAAAGAGTAAAAAAAAAAGAGTTTGGTTAATATATTTATTAAAGGGTTTAAGTCAAATATAAAGTTAAAGCTACTATTTTAAAGTTCCTAATAAATCGTTAGTATTATATATAAAAAGGACTTTTACGTATATACTTTAAGTAGCTATTTTATTAAAGTAAGCTTATTAAGCTAATAAAGACGTATTTCTTATACGAGATTAAAAATATTCTTTTAAGAGAGTATAATTATAGGTTTGTCTTATTAAATAACTATTAAAATTTGTATGTTATTAAGACTTATACTAGCGAGTTTCTTAACCTAAGTAATAGTCTCTAAGTCTAAAGCAGCGATTTAGTAGGTAAGATAAGTAGCAAGTATTATAAAGGGCCTATAATTATATATCTCTTTAATAATAACTAGTTCCTACTATTTTATTAATACGTCTCTCTTTAATATAACCTTTATTTTATAATTATACTTTTTACTTTAACTTGCGCGCTTTTTTTTACTTATAAACCTTTACGTATTATAAGACTATAGTCTTATTATACTAGTTGCAAGTAAATATAATTCGAGTCTTAATAGTATTGCGTTTAAATAATATATAACTATTATCTTTAGTATATATATAAATTAAAGTAATTATAATAGGCAAGTCGGCATATATAATTAAAGAAAGGAGAGAACTATAAGTATTTAGTAATTATATTTTAGAGGCTAAAGTAAAGTTAAGAATAATAAGGATATATTAATATTTAGTAAGGTATATAGTTTAGCCTTACTTACGTATACAAATTACTATAGTTAAGTAAGAGTATTAAGTATACTCCCGAAAAGTCGTTTTAGCTAGGAGGCAAGTTATTATAGCCTGTCTCTAAATTAAACGACTTAAAGTTTTAAGCTATTTCCAAAAAAAACTATCCAGAATAGGCGCTAATACTCGCTTAAGTCTATTAAGAGAGTACTAGACTAAAGATAGTAATTAAGTAAAAAGAATTTAAAAATGAATTAGGCTTTTATTAGTTAGAGCTAGAGTTAAGACCTAATCTTGGTTAATAGAAGTAAGTAACTAACAACCCATCTTTTGATTAGCCGAGGTTTTACTAAAGATCTAATCCGGCTTAATCTAGCCTACTTTATAACTGTAAGTAAATATAGTTGACTTAGCTAGAGTAAAGTAGATTATATAATTGCCTAATAATAGATCGAGAGTTAATTAGGGGTTAAGTAAGATTAAGCAAGGGTTAAGTCTTGGTAGATTCTCGGCTAATTTAAAAGTGGGTTATTAATTGCCTATTCTTCTTAATCTCAATCGTAATTTTAATCTTAACTCTAAACGTAATCTGAATATAGATTAATCTAGATTAATTAAGGTTTATCTTAGCTCAATTTCTAATATTTAGATTACCTATAAATTAACTTAAGTTAATTACTATGTAGTGGGCCCCTAAGTAGCATAGCGAGTTAATTGAAAGTTAACGGCCGGATAACTATTAGGTAAGTTATAAGAGTTAAAAACTAGGTCGGCTTATTTCTTCTTTACTAACGCCCGAATACATAAAGTATAAATCGTTAATATTAAGTTAGTATATCTAGTAAAATTACTAATTTTATTAGGATAGACTATTATAGAAATAAAGAATATAAAGTCTAAAGAAAGCCAATATATAATTATATTAGCGGATATATTTATATTCTTAAGGGACGGGCTATTTCAACTTGCTTCCCGGCTAATTTAACTTTTCGGGGGCATACTTAACTACTTTGCTTACTTATATTAATTTATATATAAATATAAGGCTAACTTATATATTATAAATAACTATAATATATTCTTATTTCTTTAGCCTTTAACTTTTAGCCTTTAATATAAAACTACTTAATACTTATAGCCCTCTCTTACTTATAGTAGTTTATATTAACCTTCTTACTATAATTAAATCGATTTAAACGTATATAAAAGCTAAGAATTATACTCTTTTAAAATATGATATTATAAAGAATTAAATTATATATACTTATAATAGGTATAGTAAGTCTTAAGCTAAGCCAAAGAAAAAGAAAGTATATAAGACGAAGAGACACAAAAGTAATTATAATAAGAAGTATAATTATAAGAAATAGTAATTAAAGGGGAAGGGTTTAAAGGTTATATATAAGATAGAGAGTATAAGTTAAATCCGGATTATAATTTTAATAAGTTAATATAATAATATATATTGCGTACTCTTGCGCGTATACTAATTAATATAATAGAGAAAGCTTCTTAAATATATACCTATAAGTAGGGTTAAATAAGTTGAATTAGCCGGGAAGTAAGTTGAAATAGCCCGTCCTATTCTTAATTATATAGCTTTCGTTAACTATAATATATTGGAATTAACCTTTTAAGTCAAGTAACTAGCTTTTTAATTAGTAATACTAGACTTTATTAGTATTGATATCTAAGAACTATAAGTTCTTTATTTAGTAATACTTAAAGATACTAGGTTTATTCTATAATACTAAGGTTAATATAAAAGTAATAGTAATAAGATTAAATCGCTTTTTACTTTTATTAAAAACTTATATGTTTTCTTTAGTTTGCTCTTTATCTTTTTAATATTCTTACTAAATACGCGCTTATTTGTATAATAAGTATATACTTTAAATATTAGTAGGAATAAGTAATTGTACTTCTCTCCCTTATTAAAAAACGAGATTAGGTAATATAATTAGAAGAATAAGAGATACCCGAAGTAATATTAGAGTTAGTTTTAAATTAGGCGATAATAATTAAAGTATCTCTCTATTTTTATATTAATCCTAAAGCTCTGAATTCTTTACTCGAATCTCTTTAATATTATTATAATCTTTAATAGCTTGTTTTCATTTAAGCATCTTTTATATTAATATTAAAACTAATGCCTTATATAAGGCTTCTTTAAAGTAAGAGTACTTACTAGTAATAAGAAGCCTAATATTACTTATATCTTACTAAGTCCAATTAAGTTATTAAGTATAATACCTTTAACTAGTTCTAAGTCTTCGATTTGTATTATATACTAAATCGTATAACTTATTATAGTTTAAAAATTTTACTAAGTAATATAGTTAGGAATTATAGAAAATCCGGATTACTAATAAAAAGATCCCAATACGCACGTTTATAGTTAAGAGGCTAATAGTCCTTATTATTTATAAGGCCTTTTAGTTTAGAGAAAGTATTCTTTTATTCTCTAGTCGGCTCTTTTATTAAGAGCTTAGTATTCTCGTTTATTATATTAACTTCTTATATTTATTTCAAGTTTACAGCCTTATTATTAGTTATTAATACCTTAAGATCTAATAAGGAGGGACTATTAGAAAGCTATTATAATCGAAATTTGTCTTTAAAATAATTAATAATAAGATATATTATAATATACTAACCGAATTGGATTGTAATATTAAACGGGTTAATAATATCTTTCGATACTTCTTAAGATTAGTGGTATACTCTTCCTTTACTATAAGTAGAAGTAAATATATTTCTTTTTAAACCTTAGATTACTTATTACTATTATTATTATTATTAATATTGTCCTTTATATTTATATTGAATTTATTTAATCTCCCGGGTACTAATTTGTAATATAATTTTCTTAATAATAAGTTAAGAATATTATTAGTCTTGCAAATACTTTTAAATAAGTTATTATTCTTAGACTTTTTTGCGTATAAGCTTTCTAGGCCTAATTTTATAAGACCTTTTATAGGAGTAGACTTTTTATCGCTAAATACTATAAATCAAGAAGGCAGTTTAATAAAAGTAGTTTTAGTATTAGAATTATTCTTAGTAGAATCCTTCTTTAATTATTTTTAGGCCTTTAATAACCGGGTATTTATAAGTATAATAAGTATATTATAAAGGGGCAGTTCTGGTAGATTACGTTTTGCGAAAGTTATATAATATAATACTAGGCATACTATATAGCTGGATTTTGTACTAGGCATTAATATATACAAACAACCTTTTTACTTAAACTATTACTATTATTTGAATATATATTCTTTTGAGCTTATATTGACGATTCACACTATTCGAACTAGGTTCTATAAACCTACGTCTTTAGATCTATTCGTTTCGAGTTTTTGTTATAGACGGATTCTCGCGCTTTATATGATATTAGGATTTAGCCTTCTAGAATATAAATACGCTAATCTATATTTATCTTTAATATTATCTTACTCTTAAAGATTCTATTATATAAAACAAACTTATTTTAAAGCCAATAAAGTGTTTATATATAATAGTCTTTAATCGTTTAGTTTATTGTATTAAGCTAATTAGCTATATATTTCTTATTGCTATAAGTCGCGTTATTAGCTAGAGCTCTCTAGATAGTTTGCAATTATAGACCTTACTTAAACGTAATTAGCTTTCTTAAGAGTATATACTTTTACTATAAGTTATAATAAGTAGGTTTAAATTCTAGCGACTTTAGAAGCGCTTTTATACTATTAATTCTAGATACGCTAAAGTATTTAGATAGCCTTCTTATTAAGCTACTAATACCTAATAGTAATAGGCTACAAAAAAAGTCAGCTATAGATTTCTCTTATTTAGACGTAATTAATTGGTCTAATCTTTAAGGAAGAAAGGTTATAAGAAAAGACTACTCGAATAAGTATATATTAAGTATTATTTAATTTAAAGAAAAAAAAAGAAGAAGTAAGTCTTTTTCTAAGTATTAAATTACTCTTATATAACTTAGCGAAATAAGTGCTTAAATAGAGCTTAAGTAATTATAAGATATAATTAAATATATTATAACTATAAAGATTAGTTAAGCCTTAATTTTGTAATATACCCCCTAGTTATTATAAAGAAGTCTAAAGACCTTTTATTTTATAATAACTATTATTTTGTAATTCTTAATCCCTTATATTTCTTATATAGTTATAATTCGATATATTAGAATATATGCTTATATTCGAAGTCGATTATAAGATATAGTATATATTTACTTACGTAGCTTATAAGTAAGGTCCCTATACTCTATATATATATAGATTTTGAGTTGTAAATATTAGTATTAGTTTTGTTTAATTACTTAAAGTACTAGGTAGTAATTAATCTAATAAGAGATTCTTTACTTAATAGTAACCTGTATTATAATTAGTTCTAACTAATATCTCTTTTATTTCTTAGCCTTATAAACAATATAAATAATACAAACTTTAGACGTCGTCTAATCTCTATAGTTACCTTAATTAATCTAGTGAATTAACACGCTCTTAACCGTACTAGTAAGTGCGTAGCTAATTAAGCTATAAGTATAAAATTATAATCTCGCGACTTTTTAACCTCTAATAATAATAACAACAATAACGTTAACTTTTACTATTACTATAATAGTTTGTACTATTACTATTCTATTAATAGTTCTTTTATTTTCTTATTAATTATTAATATAAGTAATAGTACAAGCACTTGATTATTTTCCTCTGAATTTAAGGTTTAATTCCTAAGCTTTATTTAATTACTTAGGGGCGCATATATAAGAGCTTAACACCAGGTCACGTGAGACTCTATACCTAATCGAGCCTAGCTTAGAATTCGGACCAAGGTTAAACTAAGTTCAAAATGGCTCTAACTAGCTCTAAGTAGTTTGGAGTAGTTTAAAGCCGGATTAAGGTAATTTAATGCCTTACTAAGCCTAATTTAATTTTATTTAACTCCTTACTTTAAAGTATATTAAGTGCCTTATTAAATAATAAGGTAGTATATATATTAATTGAGACTCTTTATTAGAAGGTACTATTTACTTAGTATTATATTATTTAGCTCTAACTATTTATTATTATAATTAAATTATTATAAGTAACTCTTCTTCTTTAAAATACTATTATAAATATATCTATTATTATAATTAACTAAATAGCTATAAGTAACTCCTCTCCTTTATAATACTATTATAAATAAGGGGCGGGCTAAAACAACTTGCCTCCCGGCTAAACTAACTTATTTAAACCTACTTATAAGTATACATCTAGGAAGCTTCCCCTACTATACTAATTAGTATATATACAAAAGTATAAAATATATATTATTATACTAACTTATTAAAATTATAATCCGGATCTAACTTATATTCCTTATTTTGTATATAACTTTTAAACCTTTTCCCTTTAATTACTTTCTCTTATAATATACTCCTTATAATTATTACTACGTCTTTAAAGTAATTGTCTTTATATATAAAAGAAATCCCCCCTATATAATCCCTCTCTCTTCTTGTGCCTAGCTTATATTAATCGATATGCCCCTTTGTTATTTACGCTAGTATAAGGGTAATAGAACTATTTTAATTTAAGCCTAAATAAACAATAAATATTAGTCTAGTTAAAGACTTAGGTTACTTAAGGATTATAGGGGCTAAGGAGGGGGGAAGTTTAAAAGTTAAGGAATATTGTTAAGTACTTAATTATAATAAGCAAGTCGTTATAAATAGTAATAGATAAGGGGGGGACTGCAAGTATTAAGGGATTTTATATTAAAAGCTAAAAAGTAAAGGCAAAAGAATATAAAGATATATTATCTTTATTTATAATATATATTTTAGCCTTATATATATATATAAATTAGTATAAGTAAGTAAGGGTATTAGGTATACCCCCGAAAAGTTAGTTTAACCGGGAGGCAAGTTATTTTAGCCCGCCCTATAAATAACTAATAATATAAAGAATAGCTATATAATAAATATTCTAGTAAATAAAGGGGCGGGCTAAAACAACTTGCCTCCCGGCTAAACCAACTTATTTAAACCTACCCATAGGGGTACATCTAGGAAGCTTCCCCCACTATACTAATTAGTATGTGTGCAAAAGCACAAAATATATACTATTATACTAACTTATTAAAATTATAATCCGGATCTAACTTATATTCCCTATCTTGCGTATAACCTTTGAACCCTTCCCCTTCGATTACCTTCTCTTGCAATATACTCCCTACAATTGTCGCTACGTCTTTAAGGCAATCGTCTTTATATATAGAAGAAATCCCCCCCATATAACCCCTCTCCCTTCCTGTGCCTGGCTCATATGAATCGATTCAATTGCAGTAGGCAAGTCGTTATAAATAGTAGTAGGCGGGGGGGACCGCAGGTGCTAAGGGATTCTATATTAAAGGCTAAAGGGTAAAGAGAAAAGAATATAAGGATATATTGTCTTTGTTTACAATATATATTTTAGCCTTGTATGCGCATACAAATTAGTATAAGTAAGCGAGGGTGTTAGGTGTACCCCCGAAAAGTTAGTTTAGCCGGGAGGCAAGTTGTTTTAGCCCGTCCCTAAATAAATAAATAAGATATATACGACCTTCTCTTAATATATATAATAAAGACTAATACTACTTACTATTTATTATTATACTTATTATTTTTATTTATATTATTATTCTTACTATTTTCTTTATTATCCTTATTCTCTTTATTCTCTTTATTCTTATTACTCTCGTTTATATCGATCTCGCTATTAGAGTCTTTATTTGGGTTATAAAAGGTCTTAGGTATAAACTAATAGACTAACTATAAGAAATCATATAAGAGAAAATTGTTAATAAATAAGTACTCGAATTTAACCCTATAGTATAAGCTAATAAATATATTAAGCAAATACTAGTAATTACATTTAGTGAAGTTAGTATTATATGTCTCCTCTAAGTAGTTTATTAAATATTAATATACTAAAAGTATTAAGCTTATATTTATATAAGTAAAAGTTAGTAAAGGATAAAAGACTATATATAAAAAGCTCTTTTAAGTAACTTATATTATATAAAAGAAAGCCCGAGTAAAAATACTTTAATAAAATTAATATAAGTATTAATAAAAATAAATAATTATAATAACTAATAAATCTCAAAGTTAAATAAGAATTCGTAATATAATTACTTAAAGTTAAGTATATCTTTTACTTTATTATTATATCTAATATATTCTCTTAAAAATACTTCGATCTGTTTTAAGATACGCGCTTGCTAATTCTTAAAGTTATATCGAATTTTCTTTATTATAGCCTTAAAAACTAAGTTACTTATTTATATATTTAAATAAACCTATTAAATATTCGTTATAAGATTATGTAAGTAAAATCTAATAATAAAACTATTGCGTTTTGACGACTTAGCAAAAGCAAACGCGCCTACTTCTTCTAAGCCAGTTATTCCAGGCTATACGTTATAACGCAACATATAGTCACGTGACTACTTTCTGACAAAAACTCTAGTAGTTAAGGGTTTTAAACTCCTTTATAATTTAAGACTAACCCTTAGTATATATAATTAATTTATTTCTATTAGTACGTTTATTATTAATATTAGGGGTAAGTATAAGTATAATTATAATTAGTTAAAATAGTCTTAATATAAGAGCTAGTCTTTATATGAAAATAATACTTTATAATAAGATAATAGCCTTTATACTAATATCTTATATATGGGACTTAAAAAAACCTACTCCTTTTTTATAGTTACTTAAGCTAAGTCGTTTTCTAAATATCTCTTTAAGTTTAGACTTAATAATTCGTTATTTATTATTCTTTAGATTAAACTTTTATAAAAGAATCTATTAAATTAAGTAAATAAAGTAAAATATTATATCTAAGATTATAACTTACTTGTTTCTTAGTAATTAAAATTAATAAAATAAACGTTATAACCTTATCAAAAGAATTAAATTTATTATTATTTATATTTATTATATCTGCTAGGCACTTATAAGAACAACTAGAATTAAGCTTATTAGTTAAGTTATTTATAACGATTTTAGGTTTAGTAAGAGTATATAGTATATAGGATTATAACTATAATTAAGGCTATAATTACAATTATACTAATTTCTTCTTATAATTTACTATTTATAATAATTAAGTACTTATACTATTAATAAATAAGTATAACTAACTTAGTCGAATTAGGAATACGTAATATATAAACAAGGAACAAATAGTAAACAATTATTAAGATAGAGTAAAAAGTATTATATAGTTATTATATAGTAAAGTAGATAAGTAAGACATAATAATAATAATAATAAGAGACTAAAAGAATTACTAACTTCCAAGTTATTACTTTTTTAAGGCCTTAGTAAAGAGTCTACTAAGTAGTTCCTTTATTAATGTTTTATTAGAAAGTACTAATAGTAGGGTTTAGCTTAAGTCAACTATAAATTAGTAGCGGGATAATCTCTATTTAATTAGTATTTACTTAAATATTAAATTAATATTATATACCGACTTAGTTAAGTATTATATTAATAGTATTACTTTAAATTAAATATTAAAGAAGTAAGGCAAGGCAAATAAGTAAATAGATATAATAAATAGAGAAGGAAGTTATAGACATATAAAAAGCACGTAAGGTAATAAAGCTAA
The DNA here is from genome assembly GCA_016508695.1 of Hyphodiscus hymeniophilus. Taxonomy (NCBI): domain Eukaryota; kingdom Fungi; phylum Ascomycota; class Leotiomycetes; order Helotiales; family Hyphodiscaceae; genus Hyphodiscus; species Hyphodiscus hymeniophilus. Next base: position 65,174 of record VNKQ01000001.1, on the reverse strand, counting down.
CGCTTAAGCCTAGTATAAGACTAAAGCCTATATTAGTCTTAAGCCGAGCTAAGCCTTAAGCCTTAAGCCTCGAGCCTTAGCCTTCTTTAAGTTAATAACCTTAACTTATAATAACCTTTTAAACCTTATATTTGACTTTAACCTTAGCTTATTATAATACTCTTAAACCTTAGATAAAGTATTATATTAATTCTAATATTATAATATATAAGTATACTTTATAATATACTTAAATATTAAGTAAGTAATAATATAAATATATTACTTTTATTGTAAGGGACCCTTTATTAGGCCTTACTTCTTAGATAATTATAGTTAATATACTTATAATATAACTTCTTCTTAAGATAGAAACCTTATTACTCTAGGTTATTAAACGTAATTAATTACTATTATTATAAACAATTTACTTAATAAGAAATTAATTAATTTCTTAAACAAACTAATACTATCAAATACTTATAATTACTTATTAGACCTATAAAAATATCTTAGAGTATCCTTAACCTAATTTATAATTAAATATATAAAATTAAAAGAGTTTAAACCCTATTATAATTTATATAAAAAGAAAGTAATAAACTCTTAGTAAAGAGTAGTGGCTAAAGGATTCGACTTAGTAAAAATATAAGAGGCGTTAATAAAAAGAAAATCTTATAACTAATATAAGTATTTAAAAAGAAAACTAAATATATTAGACTAAATATAATTAGACTAATATATATATACTTTATTATAATTATATAAGGATATAATATAAGATTATAATAAAATCTTTTACAAAAAAACAATAAGTAAAAGTAATATAAAAGTATATTTCTAAATACTTATTAAATAAGCTCGGAATTAAGTCACTAGAAAGTATAATAAAAAGAACTCGAGTTATAATAATATATTATAGAAAACTACTCTTAATATTATACTAATTAAAAATAAGCTAACCTTATTTAATAATAGTCTATCTAATGCGAAAAGAAAAGTATTAAATAACAAAGTATATTTATTATTAAAATCTTAACTTAGTACTACTCCTTATATTAGTCTATTATTTAGCGCTATACTTAATCCTACTATTAATATTAATTTAGTAAATACTCCTTTAGGCGGTTCTTTAAAACCTAATTCTTTTAATCTTATACTATCGAAAAAGCTAATAATTTATTTTATAGTCTCGATTTTAATTAGCCTAGGCTACTAAATAATATATTTGACTATAAATACTTAAATAAAGCATATATAATATAAAATGCGGATATATAGTTATAATACTCTCTTTTTTAGTTAGACTTAATAAGGCTATTCTTAATAAGTATATAATTATATAAGAACTATATCTCGAGTTTTAATAGTCCCACTAGGTTTATTTATAATAAAAACAAAGAAAGATAATTAAATAACGCGCTTATAACTCTTAATTATAATATTCTACTTAAATATTAATATATTACTATTAATAAGGATACTAATCCTTATATACTTTTAGACAAGTACTTTATTATTACTTTATAATTAACTTATTACGTAGTTAAGCGCTTTATTACTAGTAATAATATCTCTAAAGTATTTACTAGGTTTTGTTTAAGTAAGTTTCTCGAGAGATATTATATTCGTTATATATATTACTTACTTAATCCGAGTATATTAAGTAATTAGATTAGAGAAACCCTCTCCCCTTTTACTTTTTAACGGCTTATAACAAAATTTATATAAGAAGAATAATTATAATATAACTAATTCTTATATAAGCCCCTAAGAAATTTAATATTCTTAATATTAAATAATAAAGGCGTTTATTAAAATCGAAAATACTCTTGTAATCTCTTACTATTAAGTATATAGTTAGAATTCTATTATATTAGTAACGAATTTAAAGTTAAGTATACTAAAAAATAGTAAAAGAATTCTTATATATTATTTATAATTATATAAAAGTTATATATAGCAATTATTAAAGAGAATAGATCTTATTCGTAAGACCTTCCTTTAAAGGCTAATATTATTATATAACTCTTTATTATATATATAAAAGTACTAAAGATCTAATAACTTATATATATAGTTATTAAGCTTATTATTTTATATCGCAAAAAACTTATCTAGATTTATATATTACTAGTTATATAAGTATTTACCTTTATAATATACTAGGCCTTATAAATCGATTACGCCCTCTTTATATCTAATACTAATATTAAGAAACAAAATAAAATATTAAATAAGTTTACTATAAGAGTAAACAAGTATATAATCTAAGATAGATTATTTAATATTAGTAGTATAGGCTATAATCTATAAATAACTAAATACTTATTACTCCTCGATTTACTACTTTTTATTAGGGCTAAAAAGTAAGTAATAAGTCGAATCTATAGATAAAGTATAACTAAAGAAGTATATATTTACTAAATATATAACATATCCTCTTTTAACGCTATTATTATTAAGACTATTATTCTCAAGTTTATTTTATTAATTATTATAAACCTAACTATTAATATTATTATTAATAATAGAGATTATAACGACTAGGATATATAAGTTAATATAAGCGAGTAATATTTAATTAATAATAAGCTTATTATAAGTTAATATCCCTAAGTTAATTAGTTTATAACTCGATTAACTATTATTTAATTTATAAAAGTATTAATTAAGGGTACTAAAGGCTTAACTATTAACCTTAATCTAATTAAACTAGAGATATAGAATTATACTAAACTTAACGATAATTATATCTAGATACTAGACAAATACTATTAACGAGTTATTCTATTACTTATTTAATTGTCTTAGAAGACTTTCCCCCGTTTTTATTTACTCTTTATTATTTATTTATAATATCTTACTCTTAGATATATAGTATATACTAATATTTATAACTATTATACTAGTCGTTATATATTATAATTACTTTCTAGTCTTTATTTATAATAACGTTAAACTATATTATTTATAAAGATAATAAATTATACTATTAGTAAGTATATATTAATACCTTCTAGATATTTCTAATTTATATCTAGGGTTATTACTAGATATATATTTCCCCTAGCTATATAGTTATAACCTCTTTATTCTTCTTTATAATCTTGCCCTATAAAAGTATTTACTTAATATTAATAACTCTTATTCTTTTCTCTAATTTTATATATACTCGAGCTAAGGCTCTTATTTAATACGTTTCTTTTCTTTAATTTAAAATATAGTATAATCTAATATTTACTTTATAATATACCTTTATATTAAGCGTGCCTTTTATAAGTAATTATATAATGTTACCTAACCTTAATAATTCTTATTATATTTCTTAGTAATCTACTTATACTTATAATCTAGTTTACCTACTAGCCTAGAATATATAATGCCTCGTAAGTAAGCGATAAATGCGCTATTAATATAATAGGCTCTTATACTAAAAGGTTTCGTACTTATAAATTAATTGCCTTATATTGTAATATTAATTATATTCTTATACGACAACGCGTTTATTAGTCTAAATAATTCAAATAATATATCTATTAATATAATAAATACTAAGGGACGTTTTAATATATTAATAGCCAATAATAATAACTTTGTAAATAATAGGAGACTCTCTAGTAAATCGTTAATTAAAGAGAATAGTCTTACGGATACTAATAATAGCTCTAATAATAAATTCTATAACAAGGTAAGTAATAAGTAATATATAGACTTAAATTAATACTTTATTTGTCTTAAGATACTATACTAACACCCAATAAAGCAAATAAAGTATCTCCCGATCTCTATATTACAAATCTCGACGATTTTAATAGCAAGGATAAATACTTAGAATTTAAGAATATAAGTAATATTACATAAGAAGATAATATATATAAAGGATTAATTAAGAGTTAATATATAAATATAGCTTTTTATTTATAAGATACAAACGATTCTAATCTAATGTCTTTATTACTATTTAGTCTATTAAAAACCTATTTTATTAGCTAGTAAGTCTATAAAGGCCTAGTATTTACTATACTTATAGTAATTACTTTATAGTACGAGAAAAGCTTAGTTTTTCGTAGTAATTATACGCGATTATAAGAGGTTTTAAATCTATAGCTAGTTATAGTTAGACTTAGTAATAATAAATAATTTTAGCTTCTCCGATAACTAGATATATTATAGTGTTTCTTATAAGGATATATTCTTATACTATAGCTAATATATCGACCTATTACTATTATTATTAATAAATAACTAACCTTACCAAATAAACAAAAAAGCAAGGACTAGAGGACTCGAATTAATATCGAACAAAAGACTTAATACTATTAGTTTAACCTAGTAATCTAATAACTAAAATACTCTTTATATAAGGTCTTATATCTAAGATATACTTCGGGCTTACTAAATATATAAATAACTTAATTAAGCTTTAGTATTCTCGTATATAGGGTTTATTTATATTAATAATATCTAGTAAATTCGCTTAAGATATTAGAGGAAACATTATATTACTAGGCGATATTATATAAATATTTAAGGGACCCTTTACTAAAAGGCGTATTATATTTATTAAAAGAGACTAGCGGATATAATTAAGTACCTTAAATCAAATTGTACTTATTATTTAACTTATTATTAGGGCTCGAGATATTTCTAATACTTTCGATCTTAATAATCTTAATATTAGAAATTATAGGGAACTCTTTTTACTCGATATAATAATAGAGATTATATTATCTGCTATTATATATTACTTAAATATTATAATACTATAAGAATATAATCTAAATAATAAGGAAAGTAATATTGCAAATCCTAATAATGCCTACTTTATATATTTCTATATCTTAGAGACTTACTTACTTATAGTAATCCGATATACTTATTCGATTTATAAAGAGCTTAAAGTATACTATTATAAACGTCTAAATATTATAGTATTTACAAAATATAATAATAGTCCTCGTATATTCTCCCTTTTATTTATTTTATTTATTAATAACTTTAGTATCTATTATAATATATATTATACTCTTAAGGTATTCTATATAATACTAGCTAATCTTAGCTACTCTAATAAGCGCAAGATTACTAATTGCTTTATATTAACCTTAAGTCCGTATAGTATTATACTTGAAAATGTTACACGTAATATATTTAGAGCTCTAGATCTATTAGCAAAAGGTATAATTATTAAAGTTAATAATAAAGATATTCTCGTTTAAGTATTCTTTATTATTTTTATTAGCGATATACTATAATAAGTAAATAACTTTAGATTTATACGTTATAATACTACCTGTAAGTACTAGTCTTATATAGCTACCTAAGATAATAAATCTAATCCGGACTTTAATATTCGAACTTATAGTTAATTTTATTTTAATTATATTTATATTAGATAAGAGGGCGCGGATTAATATAAGAGAATATATAAATTATTCTTTAGTAATTTAAGTATATAAGGAGACTCTCTTATAATCTCTTAGCTTACGCCTTTATTAAATCTTATATTAGGACGTAAGTATAATACGCTTTATTTTAAGTAATAAGGGATTAAAAGAGTAATATTTAGTTTATTATTTAATAATATTCTCTTAGTACTAAGTAAGTTAGCTTTTATTAAGGTAATATAGTCTATTTTATTCCTATATATATAGTCATGTATCTAGAGTCTATTATACTTATTTTTATAATCTTTATTCAAAATAAAATAAGCCTTTTTTATTACTCTTTTTATATTATAATATTATAGTAAAGGTTTCTAGTTTTAATTTGCATTTATATAATTACTCTCGAATTATAGCGAGTATTTACTTTAATAAGTAGTATTTTTAATCTAATATCTTATTACTCTTTTTAGGGGATTAGTAAAAAGTATTATAAAAATATACTCTAGTAATATAATAATATTTGATTATATATTACAATTACTTATTATATCTTAGTAATACTTAGTAATTTTAATCGATTATATAGAAAAGACTAAAGGACTAGTTAGTAATAATAAGGATAAAAGTAAAAATGCGAATTAAGAGTTTTTAAGTTTGTCTAATATTAAAGAAGAAAAAGAAAGTATTATAAATATAAATAGTAAAGAAAAAGATATTATAAATACTAATAACTATAATAATTTATTTAATATTATAGAACTATTATTACACAATATATTAAAGGCTATTAATTCTTTTATTAGCTTTAATTCTCTATTATTACTTAGACCTCCGCTCTTATTATAGTAATATCGTCTTAGTTAATAAGATAAGTTACGCCGCCTCTCTAATATTTATATTATATAATAGTACTTAGGGACGGGCTATTTCAACTTGCTTCCTGGCTAATTCAACTTTTCGGGGGTACACCTAACCACCTCGCTTACTCATACTAATTTGTATGCGTATACAAGGCTGACTTATAAAGACGATTGCCTTAAAGACGCAGTGATAGTTATAGGGAGTATATTGCAAGAGAAGGTAATTAAAGGGGAAGGGTTTAAAGGTTATATATAAAATAGAGAGTATAAGTTAGATCCGGATTATAATTTTAATGAGTTAGTATAATAGTATATATTGAGTACTCTTGCGCGTATACTAATTAGTATAGTGGGGGAAGCTTCCTAGATATACACCTATAGGTAGGGTTAGACAAGTTAAATTAGCCGGGAAGCAAGTTAAAATAGCCCGTCCCAATACTTATTAGATACTATATTTAAATATATATATATTATAAATATAAACGTATTAATAAGAGAGGTAAAGTATAACCGCTAAAAAGAATAAGTAAATATTACCGCGCCTTTTAACCTTATAGTATATTTATTTACAAAAGAGAATTTCGCTATAACGCTATATCTCGAATTTATTAGTAAGTAAAAAGGTCTCTTAGACTTAACTAATTTAATTAAATATATTAGGACTTATTACCTTAGCCTTATTTATAGCTTTATATCTCTAATAGAGAGATAAGACTAATAGGCTATAATTAATAATAAGGGGGAGGATAATAGTAATAATAATAGTAATAGTATTAACTTATAAGAAGACAAAATACACTTATTAGTCGGTATTTGTATAAAAGGATTTATTTTATCCCTAAGTATTACGCGAATACTTTATCTTATAATTAGTTAGTATTTGCGAGTAAAATAATTATACTAAGTAATATATTTAGTCTAGAAATCTATATTAATTATCTAATTAATTTATTCCTCTTTTAATTTCTTATAAATAATTTGTATAGCCTTTTTTAACTATAATATTTATAATATTATTATCTTCTTATATTAAACTCGAGTTAAGTAATACTAGTAATTATTATTTACTTTATTAGATTACTATTAGTAAACCTTTTAACTAGGCGATTTCGTCTTATATATAAATAATAATCGGAGATACTTATATTAAATATAGTAATTAATAGTAGTTATTCGATTTAACGAGAAACAATATATATTTATACTTACGCGAAATTTATATTAATTATAAGTAATAGATTTTATACTAAGTATAAGTATATATAAGTTAAATAGGTTAATACTATTTAGGCTACTTTTACTTAATATAAAGAAGTACTATATATTACTTATACTCTCTAATAGACTATAGCTCGATAGTAATAATAGTAATAATAAAAGTAATAATAAAAGTAATAATAAAAGTAATAATAGAGGTAATACTAATAGAGATAATAATATAATACTAGGGGGAGAGTACTTCTTATATTGCGAGTAGAATCTAGACTTCTTGTAATTTAATAAGAGTATATATACAATTAATAACTAATACTTACTTTCTTTAACTCGGGATTAAACTTAAATTAATTCTGACTTAAGTATTACTTAAGTAAAAATCGAGCGGGAATTAATATCTAATTTAATATATAATTAAGCTAGGCTTAACTCTTAATTAAACCTAATTAAAGCCTTAAATCGCGCTTAAGCCTTACTTAGAAGTTATTACGAGAATTGGGTTTAAGTCTTACTAGAGCCTTACTTAAGCCTGGCTTGGGTTGGTTTTGAATCACGTGTCAAACCTTAGTTAAGCCTTAGTTAAGCCTTACTTAATCGGGTATTAAGTACTTATATAATGGCCGTAAGGTAATAATAAGTTAAAAGAAATAAGAGTTACTTTCTCTTTTTAAGCTATAAGTTATTATAAAGGGACCTGATTACACTTATAAAAAGAAAAGATTATTATATATTAGGTTAATTAATACTATTACTTTAAAGTAACTATTACAAGTCCTATTAAAAGTTATTACGTAATACTTAAGTTATATTTGTAATAAGGGAATAAAGACCTAAGAAGTGTCTTTATATACTTATAATACTTCTGGGATTTGTAATATTAAGGTATAATAACAATATTAGCTTAATAGAAACTACGGCTAAAAATACAAGTTAATATACCTCTCTTCGCTATAGTTCTTTAATTAGTTTATAGCTTTGCGTTAGAGAAAATACTCCTAGAGTATATTAAGTTACTTATAAGTAGTTCCCCTCCCCCTAGTTATTAGTATATAATTTAATAGTTACTTAGCCTACTTTATTTTTATATAATATAAGAGTATAAATCTAATAGAAGAGTAATCTTACTAACTAATATATATTGTTACTAGTATTATAATAGGCCTATAATTAATACTCTTAATCCCTTCTTTATATTAGAGGTTTTAAGACTTATTTTTAACTCTATATATATATAAGAAAAAGGTAGACCCCGTAGTATATTAAGAGGGGTATTATATATTACTAAATCGAGTACTTAACGATTACCCTTAGTCTTTAAACTACCCCCTTCTTTAGTCCTTATAATCTTTAAGTAACCCAAGTCTCTTACTAGACTAGTATTTATTATCTATTCTAAGCTAAATCGAGATAGTTCTATTACCCTTATAATAGTATAAATAGTAAAGGGGTATATCGATTAATATAAGTTAAATATAAAAAGGGAAAGGGATTATATAGGGGGGATTTCTTTTAGGGACGGGCTATAACAACTTACCTCCCGGCTAAAACAACTTAGTTAACCCTACCCACAGGTATATATTTAGGAAGCTTCTCCCACTATATTAATTTGTATGCGCGCAAGAGTATGCGATATATACTATTATACTAACTTATTATAATCCGGATTTAACTTATACTCTCTATCTTGCGTATAACTCTTAAAAGGTTTTATTACTATAACTTTAACTTTCTATATTACTTGCCTTTATAATATATCTCTTATAATTATCGCTATGTCTTTAAGGCAATCGTCTTTATATATAGAAGAAATCCCCCCTATATAACCCCTCTCCCTTCGCGTAAGGATTATAGGGGTTAAGGAGGGGGAAGTTTAAAGACTAAGGGTAGTTGTCGCGTACTTAATTCCGCAACACGTGGTACTTCTCCTAATATACTACGGGGTCTACCTTTCCCTCGTATACGTATAGGGTTAAGAATAGGTCTTGAAACTTCTATTACAAGGAAGGGATCGAGAGTATTAGTTGCAGGCCTATTATAATACTAGTAACGATATATATTAGTTAGTAAGATTACTCCCCTATTAGACTTGCGCTCTCAAATTATATAATAATAAGGTAGGCCAAGTAACTATCGAATCGTATACTAATAGCTAGGGGAGGGGGATTACTTGTAAGTAACTTAGAGTACTCTACTAGTATAATGAGGATATATTGATATTTAGTAAGGTATATAGTTTAGCCTTACTTGCGTATACAAATTACTATAGTTAGGCGAGGGTATTAAGTATACCCCCGAAAAGTTATTTTAGCCGGAAGGCAAGTTGTTATAGCCCGTCCCTTCTTTTATATATAAAGACAATTGCCTTAAAGATATAATAGTCGTTATAAGAGATATACTATAAAGAGAGGTAATACAAGAGGTTAAAGTTATAGTAATAAAACCTTTTAAGGGTTATACACAAGATAATAAATATAAGTTAAATCTAGATTATAATTTTAATAAGTTAGTATAATAGTATATATTATATACTCTTGCGCGCATACAAATTTATATAGTAGGTAAAGCTTACTAGATGTATACAAGTATAAAAAGGGACGGGCTATAATAACCTGCCTCCCGGCTAAAACAACTTAGTTAACTCTACTTATAGGTATATATTTAGGAAGCTTCCTCTACTATACTAATTTGTATATACGTAAGAGTATATAATATATATTATTATATTAACTTATTATAATCTAGATTTAACTTATACTCCCTATCTTATATATAACCCTTAAAAAGTTCTACTATTATAACTTTAACTTCTTATATTATTTGCCTTTATAATATATCTCTTATAATTATCGCTACGTCTTTAAGGCAATCGTCTTTATATATAGAAGAAATCCCCCTTATATAACCCATCTCCCTTTATATACTTAGCTTATATTAATTAATATATTCTTCTACTATCCACGCTATTACTAGGGTAATAAAACTTACTTTATTTAGGCTTAAATAGACTATAAAGACTTGCCCGACTAGTGACTTGGGTCGCTTAAGGATTATAGGGGCCTTTATTTTATAATTACACTTCTTACTTCGACTTGCGTGCTTTTTCGACTTATAAACCTCTATATGTCGTGAGACTATAGTCTTGCTATACTAGTCGTAGGTAAATACAATTCGAGTCTTAGTAGTATCGTATTTAAATAGTGTGTAACTATTGTCTTTAGTATGCATATAAATTAAAGTAATTGTAGTAGGCAAGTCGGCGTATATAATTAAAGGGGAGGAAGGACCGCAAGTATTTAGTGATTCTATTTTGAAGGCTAGGGCAAAGTTAAGAATAATAAGAATATATTAATATTTAGTAAGGTATATAGTTTAGCCTTACTTGCGCATACAAATTATTATAGTTAAGCAAGGGTGTTAGGTATACCCCCGAAAAGTTGTTTTAGCCGGGAGGCAAGTTGTTATAGCCCGTCCCTATAAAAACGATCTGGGACTAGTAGAGTTAAAATAGCCGGCATTAGAGTTGAAATAGCTCGTCCCTTAAAATTCTAAAGTTTAATCTGCGAAACGGGTTAAACTAAGTTAATCAAGTTAACCGAGATTAAATCCGGTTTAAAAAAATTAAAAAAAATTCTTTTTTTAGGATTCTTTTTTAATATAGTCTAGACTATTTAGGTTAGTATCTAGGCGCCCTAGTAGTGTTTTTCCTAATTCGGCCGAGTTTCCAACTCGCTTAATTTTAGCGTCGAAATTGGGCTAGGTATAACTTAATCGAAAAATTTAAACTTAATATAATTAAGGAAGTTACCTTAAATCGCACTTTCCTTAAATATAAACTTAACTAAAATTGCTTATTTTAAGTTATAATTAGAACCTATAATATATACTAATATAGCTTTACTTATATAAGTAGTAATTTAACTTAAATACTAAGTTTTTGAAAAATATCACGTGATTTTACAAGTCACGTGACCATTAGTTGTAGACTCTAAATAAGATAAGGCTAGACTTACTATTAACCTTGGTTAAACTAGTGCTAACCTAGTGAAACTTAGTTAACCCCAGTTAACCCGGGTTAACTAGGGTTAAACCTTAACTTTTATATAATATACACTTTAGGCCTAAATTAAACATGGCCAGCCCTGGTCAAACACTTAGCAGTGGGCCCCTAAGTAGCCCTAATTACTAACCCTAATTATTAACCATAACCTATTACATTTTAAGAGAGAAAGTATCTCTAGATATATATACTTATTAGGTATACCTAATAGAGTTGAAATAGCCGGGAGAGAGTTGAAATAGCTTAACCCTATAGTATATAATACTTATAGGCTAAGCGCTTAGTTATAAAATCGAGCTCAAGACCGATTTAAATAAGGCTTAAATTAAGTTTAAGGTTTTCAAAATTTTGAATCCAGTTATACTCGAGTTGGGTTTGGGTTGAGGTTGGGTTAGATTTAGTCTGAATTCAATTTAGGGTTAAGCTATTTTAACTCTACTCCCGGCTATTTCAACTCCACTACCTAAGTATACTTACAAAAGTATATGCCTAAATATACTTTCGTTATTAAAATATAATAGATTAGGGGTAATAGTTAGGGCTAGTTCCAGGGGCCCTAAGGGGCGGCGAGAGCCCCCTATATAAGTATATCTTATATATCTTTATCTTATAAATAAAAAGAATATATTTAGATAAATAATTTTAATATTCTTATATAGTAGTTATTAAATTTATATAAGTACCTAGGTATAAACTACTAATGAAGACTAGTGGAGTTGAAATAGCTTAACCCTAAATTTAAGTCAAATTCAATATAACCCAAATTTAACTTAAGCTTAATTAAAGTTAAAAACCGAGTTTTACTTAAGTTATTAACTATATGAATTATAAATATACTATTCTATTTAGTTCCGGCTTAAGTTAGTTTAGTTGCAACTCAAAACAACTTTAAATTCAACCTTAGTCAATTCAATTTAGTTTAAGTCGGGTTAAGGATTAAATCTTATTAAGTACTTAATTTCTGATAGTATTTATAGTAGTACCTTATTAATGAGAGTTTAATAACATTAATAAGAACTTAATAGTACTAGTATTAATAGGAACTTAGTATAAATAAAAACCTAATATTAGTAAGTATTACGACTAAGGATTATACTAGCTAAAATACGCTTAATGCGTTTTTTAAATATCATCTTAAATAATTCCCTTAAATCTTTGATTAGCTTACTTTTAGTGTTTTATATAGGGATAAGCTATTTCAACTCTAATGCCGGCTATTTTAAATCTTAGGGGGTATACCTATTATATACTTAAAAAGGTATATACCTAGAGATACTTTCTCTACAAAAATATAAGGGGTTAGAGTTAATAGTTAGAGTTAGTTTTTAAAGGGTTAGGGGGTAGTAAGAGCCCCTTATATAGGGATATCTTTTTTATTTCTATTATTTCTTATATTTTAATTAGAATATTAAGGGACGGGCTATAACAACTTGCCTCCCAGCTAAAACTATACTAGTAATATAAGCTAGGTATAATTGTCTAGTCGCAAAGGGAGAGAACCCCCTTTTTATATTTATAAGTCTATTTAGCCTATAAAACGCTTATTTAGCTAGAGAGGTTCTAATTACTATATACTCTTTAAATTTAAGGTTTAAGTCAAAATATATACTTAGTTTCAAATTACCTTATTAAGAGCTATAATACTTTTATTAGGTAGTTTTAGGCTTAAAGTATTCTTTTTCCTATTATAAAAGTAAATTAATTCGGTCTTATCTTTATTGAATTTAATTAAATACTTTATACTTAGGTTAATTGTAGCTTTAGCTTTTCTTTCTAATATACTTATATTTGTCTTAAAGCTTTTAAATAACGCTATTAAGGCTATATTGTCTATATAAGAAGGGACGGGCTATTTCAACTTGCTTCCCGGCTAATTTAACTTTTCGGGGGTATACTTAACTACCTCGCTTACTTATACTAATTTATATACGCATATAAGGCTAACCTATATACTATAAACAACTATATAATATATCCTTATTTCTTTAGCCTTTAACCTTTAGCCTTTAAGATAAAACTACTCAATACTTGCGGCCCTCTCTTACTTATAGCGGTTTAAACCGACCTTAAGGCTAGTATATTAAGGGAAAGGGGGTATATAGGCGGGATTTCTTTTATATATATTGCCTTAAAGACGTAGCGATAGTTATAAGTAGTATATTATAAGAAAAGGTAATTAAAGGGGAAGGGTTAAAGGTTATATATAAGATAGGGGAGTATAAGTTAGATCCGGATTATAATTTTAATAAGTTAGCATAATAGTATATATCGCGTACTCTTGCGCGCATACTAATTAGTATAGTAGGGGAAGCTTCCTAAAATATATACCTATAAGTAGAGTTAGACAAGTTAAATTAGCCGGGAAGTAAGTTGAACTAGCCCGTCCCTATAAGAAAAGTAAATAATCGAATTTAACTTAAATAAGTCCTTAATATATATTAAAAACAAGATAGGCGATATAGGACTCCCTTAGGGAATTCCTGTATTAATAGGCTTAAATTCTTTAATATCGCTATTAAAGGCTAATCTAAGAATATAATTTTTTAAAAACAATTTAATCTAATATATAAGGCTCTTAAGAAGTTTTAGATTTACTAGTATTTAAATAAGCCTATTTTTAAATATATAATTAAAAGCTCCCTTTATATTAAAGAATAGAATACTAGTCTTTAGCTTATTTGCCTTATTTACTTTTATTTGGTTTTTTAGAATTAAAGTAGCGTTGATAGCTAATTTATATAGCTTAGACCCTATTTAAGTAGGGTTTAGAAGCTTAGTAATTTTAGCTAAATAACTTAAGCGCCTAGTTAATATACGTTTAAAGACTTTATTTAAGTAATTCAAGAGGGATATTACCCTATAAGTTTTAGGCTAAACCGATTTATCACTGATTTGAGTAAAAGTTAAACCTAGTTTGAGAAAAGGTTGAACCTGGTTTGAACCTAGTTTGAAAAAAAGTTAAACCCGGTTTAAACCTGGTTTGAGAAAAGGTTGAACCTGGTTTAAAGTCGATTTGACTACTAAGCCTAAAACCAGTATATAATTTATTAAAATCTATTGGTTTGTTTAAGTAAACTTAATTTATAAAGAGGGTTTAGAAATAATAAGCTAGCGTCGATTTATAAGGTAGTAATTTACTCTAATATATAATTACTTAAAAGGGCCTTAGACTTAAGTCGGATAAGAGTTTTCAACTAAAGTAAATTATTATTAATTTAAATAAAAGTTAAACTAAAGTCAAAAAAGGCTAAACCCAGTTTAAGAGAAAGTTAAATCTAATTTGGACTCGAGTTAGGTTTAGTTTAAACACAGTTCGATTACTAAGCCTATAACCAATAAGTAAATCTATAAGGCTAAAGCTTACTTTTAGATAAAAATAAGTAACTTTAATTCTTTTTTTATATATTTCTTACTTGCTTAGTATACCAAATTGAGAGCATTAGTTATAATTACTATATCTTGTATATGACAGGATTCCCGTCTATTTCTATACAGGTGTATAACTGTATTTCTAAGTATCTTGTAGTTATAGTACTAGTAATGTTAACTAATATTGTATATAAGAAGGTTATATTAACCCCGTTTACAGATTGCAATATCGGGCGCAAGAGTAAAGGAGAGTTAATATGCGTAGTTCGGCAATTTTGCGAGGGCTCGTAGGAATTGTGACTCGGATGGTATAGCTATAGTGATGGAGACCTTCTAGAGCGGAAGAGTTGGAAGAACGTGGCTGCCTATATAACCGTTGGCTCTAATGAGGAGAACGTTTTTTTCCGTTGGCGGAGATATATAGAGAGTTATCCGAACTGAGGTCTTTATTTAGCGCCGACGGGATTTCAGGTCCATTACGGCAAATCAGAGACTGCTGTGCTACTAATTTCAAAGAGGATAATTTTTCTCCAATCGAGGTCTTAGCCAAGTGTTGATGTCAGCAAGCATTGTAAAAGCGCCATGTCGCTCTACAACCAGTACGCCCTTGAATCACCGCTAGACCTAGGGACAAACAGAAGGAGATGCAAGCATATGACACTCTTCTCCAGATATTTTTCACCACAAGTATTTGATAAACCGGTTTGTTTTCCCTTGTGATCATACTAAGTTCGTCCACCTAGTCTCTGTCGAGGATGGCTGGACTCTTGAAAAGGGGAATCTTGATAAGAAGTCCATTGTACTCGTGTTTGCCGATAGCGAGAAACCCGCACTCGCACTAGCATGGCTGCTGAAAAACAATCGTCCGGCAAGCATGAGACCGCTGACGGTAGTTGGAATTGGGACCGCGGAATCCAGAGCCTTCTCGTTCGGAAGAGGCTTTTACAACCAGGTGTTGACGTATGACGCTGACTTGGGTGACCTGGACCTTGAACGGGTCGAACGCAGATTCAAAAGTGACACTCTGCAAGTTTGGCTCCAGAGAAGGCGCTGCTAAAAGGTGGGAACCCAAATTGCGCAATATAATAGTGACGTTGTACAGCTAATTATGGGAGGGGAGGTGGTTCCAGATAGCCTAGAGAAGGCAAAAGAGAGGTTCTTGGCCCGAACCCAAAAAAGTCGCAATAGTATTTAATGCTTTAAGTGTGTGAGAACAGACATTGAAGATTTTGGAGCAGAAAACATATTCTCAAGAACTCCACAGAGACTGGTTGGTATTCAAGAAAATCGGCATAGTGAATTGGCTGGATATGGTTTGGGACGAAGGAATGGAGTGGGTCACTTGGAGAAGGCTGGGAGACATTGTACAAGGGAGGACTGGGATTGGACAAAGGTCTGATCTTTTCACTAGACTAAAATGTAAGAGAGCATATGACCTGATTGATGAGCTTCTAACTCATCTTGCTGGGTTATTAACTCTAAGTTGTTTAATCAATTAGTAATGGGTGCAGGCCCCGAAACATAATGACTTATAAGGATAAATTTTAAGTAAAGAGCTATGACTTAGTGTTTACCCATCGACTATGAGAGCTTCTACCATTATACTGACTATAGTAGCACACCTCCGGGACAACAGGAGTTTATATAAGTCGATTGTTTCTATGATGCCCAGTAACTTAGACTAAAAACCAAAAGTCTAAACAATGTTGTGACTACTGTAATGTAAGTGACTAACTTAGTAAACATGATTTATCCAGTAGTTCTTCTAGCAGGACTTAGTCATAAGCCATAAGCTTGAATCATGTAAGTCTATCAGTATATGTTCGTGGTAAGCTCTACTCGTACGCCTTACAACGAGATAAATTGATGTGCTTGACTTGACAAATGCTGAGCATTGAGCAAACAGAACAGATACTGCCAGTTAGTATGGTGCCATGTATTATACTGAACAAGAGGAAAATCTATTGATTAAAACCCTTGAATTCAAAGACACACACCAATCTAACACGGCCATTCTCGGTGAGATTGCAGACTTGCTTGTTGGGTCTTATTGCATAATATAAAATTAAGTGATATTATATACCTACACCAAATTATTAACACTCGAATTGATGGCTATAATACTAAGAATCTACGCATGTTCAGAAAGTTATGTAGTGTAGCGAACCTTTCTTGCTATTACTTTGTAGAGTAATGGCCAAATGGACAATAAAAATAGACGCGATAATGCTCTCGACAGCCTCTCTTCAAGAACGGAGCCTGTGTCTTCGGCAAGATCGCAGGGAAGAGTCAAGCCAGAAAATCTGGCAAGATCGCAGGGAAGTGTCAAGCCAGAAAATCTTAAACTACCTTATCAACCAATCCAGTTGCAAGATGATGCTCAATATCCCATGCTGAAATAATCGACGAAGGCAAAAAGTTCCAAGAAGAGTGCTATGCAGATGGTATAAGAAGAACTCGAGAGACTCAAGGAGTTGCAAGAAAAGAGATGCTAAAATTCGAATGGAGTAGAAGAAGATATCAAAGACGAGGACGCGCAGAGACATGAGGCCCCTCGTGATTATGTAGCCTAGATGGATACCGAGATGCGAGGTGTCCAAGTAGCACTTGAGCCAGTAGAGCGACTTTACTGATACGAGAACAAAACGAACATAAGGATAGCGAATGGTTAGAGGGATCCGCACTTCAGTCTCATATGCTCAGCATTTCTCAGCAATAGCCTAACAACCACTAGTAATTTTGTCGAGATGTGCAAATCCTGTATCTCCCCATCATCCTCATGACGCTGTCTTCTGCTAATTTGACTAGCTGCTTCATCACGATTTATCTCGGAATTGTCGTGGGTATGAGTGATCCCGCCAGCTTGGTCAACTGCCTATTTAGAGTCCCTCCTGTCTGCCAATATGATCTCCCAAGTCGCAGTACAAGTTGTATTGATAGCATAGCCACCACCTCGTTCCCAACATCGACTGACATACCCATGTCACCACCCATGTTCACGAAATCCGCCTGTACCCTTCTCTGGCATTTCCGCCTAATCCGAATAGTCCCATGTACTGAAAGTCCTACATGTCATGTTCCTTGTCCGCGAAGTAGATAGGGTTTCCTCTATCTGAAGATTGTGGATCACACCGTCAACAGGGACAAGAGCTCGGTCTCCATGGCGCCCAGTAAATGATTACAGGAGTGTTTCGGACGCAGTACGGATGTCTGGGCTGATCGGCAGTGGTCGTTCAGGATATCGTCAACTCGTGGAAGCTCGCGAGATAATGGTAGACCTGCGACAGCAAAAAATCAATTAGCATATCGTCGCAAAGTGGATTTTGACCTCAACCGACCTGAATAGAGACTGACATTGAGCCCTCGTGGTAGGTCTGCAATCAGTGCTGGCATGCAGATATTTTAAAGCTGAGGCGTCTCCTTCACTTCAAGAAGACCAAATTTGGTTGCTTGTGGATCGGTGGCAGAGTCTTGGAGTTAGAGATGTTTTGGCGCGCATGTCGGGCAGCTGGGACGAAATGGTGTCCGTCGTCTCCTCCACCCAAGCAGGAACTTAAGTTCCTCGCATTGGCTGTGGACTAGACAAGTAAATAAATTCTAAGATTTCCATCTGAAAAATGCGCGAGGTTGACTGCTTGTCCATGGCTAGAAGCATAATCTTGAATGGTTCTGATGTGCTTCCGCCAACCGTGGCCCGCGTGGGATTGGCGAGACTATCCGCCCACTGTGAGGGAGTGAAGGAAGGAACACTAAGGTGTGTATGTATAAGTAAACAAAAAGAGTTTCCTGTGGGACCCCGTCAAATTCGAGTTTTCCTCTTGCTCTCCCGCCCAATATTTATCTTTATAATTTTATACCTTTACGTTGCGCTCCACACTTTGCATGTGGTGGCTATGATTAGAGACCCGAAAAGGTAAAAAGCAATTACAATCTTAATGCTTTCCATAGTTCGTAACGCCGATTACGAGAGTAGATGAGAAAATAATATGGAGAACGGTAGTTCTTTTGGAACCCAATAGACTTGAACCCTCAGAGAAATCAATCCTTTGCCCCTCGATAGGTTGATCATTGAATATATACTTGAACTTACTGAGATATCATTTCCAGACCCACTCTTTTGGGTCCAGCAACAGAAGAACCTCTCGATCTGGTAATAGCCATAATCAAAAGAATTGTTCAAGCTCTTACTGGTAAGAGCGCATGATTTCTTAAGGTATTTACGGGAAATACAAAAGCCAAAGCCATAGTACTGACTTAAAAGGTACGCGCCCAGACAATTAGCCGAGTTGTTTCCGCTGAATTGTTCCCGATAAATCGTTCCCTTTTATTGTTTTCATACAGTCGTTTCTTATGCATTGTTCCTGCCAAATGGTCCTTCGAAATACAAATTTTCGTAGGCAATTTTACTAAAATGTTTAATTGAATTGTTTCTATGAAACTATTCCACGTACTCTAGCAACGATTTAGAGGCCATTTATCCTCCAACATGAGCCATGCATTATTTGTATCCATCAAATCCGCCCTTCATGGGCGCTGGAACCTTGTATAACCTTTCCACATGCGAGCTGCCTTATTCTTCCGAAGTCATATTCTGGTCACGGCTTGAGCCGAATCTTCGGCGGTCTGAGCCTTGTTCACTCTGCGGAACAACAGACAATCATAACAAACCATAGAAGATTTCTTGCTTCATGTCGATCAACTTGACTAATTGAAGCTTTGTAATCCTACCTTCGTCAAACATCTTGAAAATATCAGTGAAATCAATATCGACCGTAGTGTCGCGCTCGGCTTTGCTTCTAGGAAGCACATAATCATCCGCGGAATCTTTGGACTCTTGACGTAGCATCTGACACTCGGTGCGTGGTCTGAGATCGCTCAAGGAAGAAGGCATTTGCGCAAGGAGTCTTTGTGATTTGCTTCGCGTT
This sequence comes from Hyphodiscus hymeniophilus, assembly GCA_016508695.1. NCBI lineage: Eukaryota > Fungi > Ascomycota > Leotiomycetes > Helotiales > Hyphodiscaceae > Hyphodiscus > Hyphodiscus hymeniophilus. The sequence goes on along the minus strand of VNKQ01000001.1, from coordinate 45,379 downwards.
CGAGGTATACTCTGCCGCAAATGGGACCCATCGACGCCTTCGTCATTCTCGCTCACCTCTTCCGCAGAAGTGTAAGGTGATCCTGGCTGTGGCCCGGGTTGAGTCTTCGACAATAAAGGTTGAGTTTTAGTGTTCCATAGTTTTAGCTCATCACCGAATGTGATGCGATGGACATTTCGCTCCGATTGTTTGAGTAATGCACGAGGACGAACCTGCCAAGAGTCAAAGTTTGGCTGTTGTGGAGGTGTTGAAGGTTGTGCACTATCCAATTGTGACTTCTGTCTGTTTCTGTGGACCTTGTTTGGCATCTGTGACTCGGTGACGAACTCATCCTTCTCGCACTCTGGTGTATTATGAGTCTGTAAATACAGCGTTTGTGACTCTTCGATGTGTTCGGATTTTGGCGACAAGGGGTGCAGTTTGGCATCTGATAATGCCTCCAATGGCTTCCCGGAGTTGTGACGCAGGCTTTCAAGATGGTCATCCAAGGTCTGCTGATGAGACCCCGGATTGTTTGATGGATGTGCCTTTGAGGGCCAAGCGTCATCAAAAAAGTTTCTTGTGTTTGGCTCCCATTTTTCAATTTTCGGACAGCCAGTACATTCTTTGTCTGCAGCGGATGCTACGCGGATATGATCTATGGCCGAAGATACTGAAGACTTATGTTGTATACGTATTGGAAGTTTGGAGATTGGTGAGTGTTCAAACGGGTTGAGTAAGGAAGCAGGCTTTGCTTGTTGAGGCGACTCTGGCGCAGTCATACAAGGGATAACTGAGCTGGCGTCGCCTGGATGTTCCATGCTATTGCAGGATAATACCGGGGCCGATCTACATTGTTAATTCTGCTTGAGACTTGGACGAACACACTCACTGAAGAAGAGTTTTGAGATCTGCTTGGACAGATTGCGTTATAGACGTTATTAGCTCATGCTCGCGACTATCGATATGTTGTTCTCGTTGATCAAGCTCGGCCGACCTCTGGACTAAATGAGCTTCAACGCCCCGAAGCTCTGTCTCTCGTCTGGCGATTAGATTCAATTTGTCTTGAGCCTGTTGATAATCTTGTTCCACTGTCTGGAAAGCAGAGTACAGCTCTTGAACCTTGAGCTGAAACTTTTCATCAAACAACTGACACTCTTGCACGAGAACCTGGGCATGCTCAGCAATTGATTGATGTTGTTTTTCGAGCTCTGCACCAGTGATTTGTGCCTCGTTGATCAGGATGGTCCTCTGAAATGCAAGATTTTGAAACTCAGTAATCAAAGCGGCCCTCTCAACAGTGTCCAGATGGCGAGGAACTATCTGGCTGGCGTGTATATCATCCTGTGGGACTCTTTTCTCCTCTGGGACTCGAACCTGATATTGAGGCTCATACGTGGCGTTGAAAGTCGCCCCAACACCATTGACAGGGATTCGATCTAATGACCCCGGCGAAACGGGAAGGGCATTTCCTCGGTCCACAATTGTGTTTGATATAGAAACCGCCCTGAGTCCCTGAGAACGAGTGTTTGTTTGAGGTGCATCTTCCATTTCTACATCCGAAGAGCTGAGGAAAGCCATTAGCAGGAGTTCCGCACAAGGATTTTCGAGGCTTACGACAGATCATCAGGCTTCTCCTCACCAAGTAAAGATATTGGCTCCAAATTATCGCGCTTCTCGGATTGCTGCTGATGAACCTTCATCACCTGAGCAATGATCTTCGTCTGAAGGAGATCGATTATAAGTTCCCCATCTTTGTTTCTCAGATGTTTGATTCCACTGACTTCACCAAAACCAATCATGGGGAAAGCCCAAAGGAAGTCATAATCTGTCAACACCTTTGGGGTAAGAGTCTGACCTCTCAGGGATTGCTCTTTCACCAGAGACTGTACCTCTGCGCATTGATAAATTGCGTGGAAAGCGATTTTTGCTGCCGCATTCCAAAGAGCTTTGCTCTTCGAGACAAACTCCTTGGCGGGGTATTTCTTAAAGATCTTCTGCAACGCGGGTAAGTTTTGGAAATGAGACACAGAAAAGAGTGCCTACAATATTTCTCGGGTCACTTCGATCGAGGAGATCCGATCGAGCTGATCGTGGAGGCGCCATCGGGTAGCAAATTCAGCCAAGCACTTCTTCCGTTCTCCGCATGAAATGAGTGCTTCTGGAATTTCAAAAAAGATCTGCTCTGTTCCAAGACAGAGTAATCGTGTGTAGTTGCCGATCAATTTGTTGAACACTTTTGGACAAGTCAAGCGGATAGATCTATCAGGTATAAGACTTCAAGCCTGGAGGCTTACGCCTTCTGTTCATCGGGACTCCATCCCGAGGCGGTGAGATAGTGTGTTCGAGGAATCGAACACGAACTCACACAGCAAATAGAACACCCAAGGCATAGGCTCGAGCAAAGGAATAAGTGTGAGCTCAGTACGAGTGAAGTCATTTTGTACTCATCCCGTTGTCTCGGCACTATGTTGTTTCAAGGGTATTTGCGTTAGCCGCAACGATAGCAATGGAATGTCTCGAGATGAGTTCGAACTTTGTCTTCGCATATGTGCGTTTCCCTCTTGATACCCCTGGACTCTCCACATCGAGTGTTTATTACCGCAACTTCGCTCAAAGATCACAATTATACGGATCCATCACCGCGCGCATTAACGCGCCATACCGTGCATGCTCGCTACCTGACTTGTACTCCATGGGAAGGCTTCTCTGACATAAGCCTGGGTAGCGTATGGTCCGAATCTAGTCAAGTTATCCGAGTCAGCGTTTGCCCCGCCCGTGTGTTGAGCTGCAACTTCTGACCTACTCTGCTGGGACCCGGACAACGGACCAAGACTAATCCAATCGCTCCTGCCAGGACTAAGAATCGAGGGGTAGGTCCCAAGAAACCTCTTTAGTCGGCCTGAAAGACAAATTGCTGTGGTTACCCGTACCGAAACATCCTAGATTTGAGTTGGTCATCCAATCTCGATCACCAGTCCGGGATCCTCAGACCCATTATAACCATTTTTTCGGGGACAACGCAAAATGATGAAACTTTGAACGCATACAGCCGATCCCGCCCGTCTAGAGAGCCGCAAATAATCTCAGCTGACTAGTTATTGCTCATCATCCATTCAGCCTTGTTCTGGGGTTCATCCGTTTCAATCTTCGAAGTTTCAGGCCTTTGACCCGTCGAGCCAATTGATCAAATCGATCTCAGCCTCATAAATCCCTTTACCTTGCTTGTTATTCCCCAAGCCAAAATGTCACTCCACTCACTTACCTCACCCGACTTGCATTGACAACAATCCCCACACCACACATCTTTCGATCCCTCAAAAACGCAGTCACTGTGCGCAAACGTCCAGAATCACTACATCAGCTCCAAATTCTCGCGATCCACCTGTCAGGCCGACTATCGGTCCACATTTTTTCCTGGCAAGATGCTCTCCATTCAGATTAGTATTGCCATCCTCAGCTTGTACCTTCTGTGGCAGGCGACCCGTACTCGATCACCTATCAACTCCGAAAGAAAATGTGACTTGAGCGAGTACGAGAATCTCTGGACCGAGATGCACAATCACAACAAAGCTTCCGATCATTACTATAAGGGTCTTTGGGTAGACAGTGTTGACGAGGTCAATCGCGTTCTTAAAACTCTCAAGGCCGACACCTCGCTGTCGTGTGCACAATTGGATTGGGGAAAGCTGGAAATGGACCCTGTGAAGCTCGACCAACTCCGAAAGCTTGTGGTTTGTTACGAAAAATGATTTGGCTGGATGTGCATCCTTCTACAGGAAGGGTGAGATGAGTCGGAGGAGATCTGACCATTCTGTAACATAAAGGAAACTACAGGGAGAGGCGAAATGAGGATTGTTGATAGCTTAAATCTAAGGAATGCCCCTTGGTTTGATCGATTTGGTTGTTTGTGATGGAGTGGACTTTGTTTCAAAAGAGGAAGTTCATGTTGGTAAGATCATTGCCTTCATTGGCATTGGAGTGCGTGGCTGAATAGTTACAACTCTGTATGCCAAGTTTGTAATGCTCCCAGGAGTGCTAAGTCGATGACTTTGTTGACCTCACAAGTTGCTCTCAACTCTCAAGCCGAAATTTGGATCAAAGGAAAACCATACCAGGTCATTCAAAGAGACCGAGAAGATCTAAACACATGGTGGCATGCCATAGCAGCTTGAACCACCAAAGATCAATTTAGTGGATCTGGGAGTAGTTACAGCCGACGTAAGACTCTCTTGATAGTGCTCTACCTCAGGCCCAGACGCAAGGTAATAATGACCGAAATAAAGCGACCCAGGATATACGCATGCGGGCATAGAATAATCGTCACGGATGACTCTTCGCTTCGTCCCATTATGGTATCACACCTTGCTGGTGTATCTCTGTCGCGTTTTCATAGAAAGAAATGTTCGATTGGATCTGTAAAGCAAGCTCGAGAAAGAGAAGAAGATTGAATGGGGAGTTGAAAGATGGGGAGATGTGAAGGGCCTCCGATTTTCGAAGAAACCGAAGCTTGATGCGCAAATGAATGCTCGTCAAGGCGTCACTACAGCTGACCGCTTCATTTTCTGAATCATCATTGCTTGAGCTCCAGCAAGTGATGAATTGTTCATCGAGGACTGCCATGAACGAGCAAGTGACATACCCCGCCATGCCCCGCATAGGCAGAGTAAAATACAAGGCTCGAGTTCAAGCCTAAATTCCTCAGTCAACACAATCAATCACATAACTCAACATCCAAAGGCTATACGAGACTACCACTTTCAAGTGACGAACACGAAATCCCATTCAAAGAGAAGAGCCAAACGCGAACATCATTGACAACCAGAAGTCTACTCCATTCTTTTCTTACCTAACTTGAGCGGTGCCGATGGCGACGGTGACATCAACTCAGAAGGAAGCACAACCTTCTTCATCGCGACGAGCCCAGGGACCTCTTCTTCAAGTATGAGGCCCTGCTTCATCAATGCCAGTATATCCTCAATGTCCTCACCTTCATACTCCGACCGGACCTGCTGCATGTGCTTTGTCGAGGAACCCTCCTGTTCAATTGATTGACGTTGAGAGCCAGAGAAGCTTGCTGGCACTCTCGGCTCCGATTCAAAGGGCGGCGACTTGAAGTACCAATTTTCAGGAGGAGGCGATTGCTTGGATGGGCCGGCAATCAAAGATTTGTATTGGTGTGGGTGCTGCTGAGTATCCCACTTCTTGGGAGTCGAAGACATGGTGGCCGAGAAATCCTGAGGGTCGGACTGTTCACGGCTTTTTCGAAGGTCAAATAATCTGGAAGCTGTCAGAACTAGATTGGGGAGCAGACTTTCAGTGTCCTACTGCGCAGGCTTGGATTGCAATGGCCGAGGATTTGCTTTAGCAGTGGTGGCTACCTCGGATTCATGGCGCAAAAGGTCTTGTTCGCGAAGCCGAAGATCCTGAAGACATTGCTCAAGGCTTCTTTCGCCATTGCCAAGTCGATGCTCGCGTTCGTCGAGAATGCGTTCGCGTTGCTCAAGTCTGGTCTCGTCTTGTTCGAGACGCCGTTCGCGCTCTGCAACTTTCTGGCTCTCTTCTGCCACTGTGCGAAGTGTTCGGGTCTTTTCCACCTCTATACGGTGTTCCCGATCGTTCAATTGCCTAGCATAGCCTTCAAGACGTCCTCGCTCATGATTGAAGTCGAGCCCCCCGCGTCCAACTTCTCCCCGAGTCCGAACAAGCCCACTACCTTCTGCCAGAGTTCCGCCCTCGCCTTCATCGGCGACCGTGGCCTGGTGCTGTCGTGCGAAAGTGCCAGCAGTGCATGGTACACTATGTGACCGGCTCGGAGGATCGAGTATGTGTTCCTCTCGTCGTGCTAGAAGGATAGAACTGCGATTTTCATATTAGCTGAGTTTTTCAAATTGCAACAACCATACCCAGAAGCCTTCTCAGGTGAAATTTCATCATCTGCTTCGCTTCCTTCCACCTCTTCTGCGCCCTCAATTTGGCCATTCCAGATTTTCACCATTTGTGCAGCAATCTTGACGTCGAGAAGGTCAGTAATGAGCTGTCCTTTCGAGTTCTTGACGCCATCAAGGACACTGAAGGCGCCAAATCCGATCTCAGGGTATGCCCAGCCATAGTTATACCCCTTCACGGATTCGGGGACAAGCTTCTTACTTCGAACGGCCTTCTCGGTCAAGAGCTGTTGAAAGCTGGGTCTGCGGTAGATCTTCTGGAATGCTTTGCGGGAGTCATCTGTCCAGCTCGCACGATGACTTGATACAAAGGCATTTGTGTGGTGACCCCATATTTTCTAAACGATTACCTGGTTAATAAGACCGACTTAGCCTGGGAGAACACAACCTACAAGATTGTCAGGATCCGTGGCATCCACCATGGGAGGTGCCATTCTGGTCGCGGCGAGAGGTATCGTTTTGGTAAAATTTACCGCCTAACGAAGGTTTGAGAGAGCAGCCTCGGTGACGGGAACCTCCTTGATTAAAGTTTTGAAGAAAATGTAGGGAAAGGTGAAAGCACAGGCTGTGAGTTGTATCTTGGAAAGAAGGAGCCGCGGATCCGTATCTGATGATGCTGTTCTCGAAAGCGATCTTGCCTCGTTACATCCTTCACTTCTCTGGACATAATTCAAACGGCAAGGAACTGTGACATGCGAGGATGGTAGGTCTATTTCGAGATGCCTATACGCATGAACCACGTATTAACCAGGCCGCTTCCAAAGTTCATGTTACAACGCGGGGACCCTACCCAACGGTTTCAAGGTCTCCAATCATCCGTTGAGTGTTTTGATTCAGATGCATCTGCAAGCAAAGTCATGGTTACCGATAACCCAGAAAAGGGAAGAATGGCCAGAAGTCCAAAGGCTGGTCCACACACCGCCCAAACGGATAAGTGCCCCTCCCGTTCCAGCAAGGGATACGGTATCTTGCTTCGTCTCTTTCCTGGTCAGCCTGTGGCATAAAAGACAGACGATGACCATCGAATCGAGTAATTGTGCCACGCTGAAACAAATCAAAGAGCTTGGTTAGAGTAATCACGCATTCAAGCGGAGGCCACTTGAAGGTATTGCGTATCTTCGTCCCGCAGTTGTCTAATCTTTGTGATGGAAATTGACGCAGTGCGGATTAGCTTCAGCTCGTTCGATGAAATCCCAGAATCTCAATCCACAAGCGATTATGGCCCATTGTCGCAAGCATCTGATGGCTTCCAAGCGCTCTCATCGCCTCATTGCTAAAACAGCCCAAATAGGGCAACATTAGCAGGGGCCAAATGGCCTTCTTCACCGCAATATGGTGGCCGTTTGTTGTTGACGGAAATCTATTGAGGGAGGCTGGGGAAATCGAAGCAAACGAGGAGAAACAGGGGATGAACCTCAAAGTCGGCAGCCGAAAACTACCCAAGCTACTGCTCTTTTGATGTAGATCTTGCGTCTGACTGAATCCATTTCAGACCCCTACCTTGGCTTTCTCCACTCGGAAGGCGATCGATACGAACCCACGTTTCTGCACCTTCCCGTCAAATGGCGGCCTGGGAGGTCATTTCTGGTACTGTAGCTCTAAGCGCGCCTCTTACTTTGTCACCATCAAATCTACTGATATACGCTGCTGTTGAATCCCCCACCAGTTTCTTCTCCGGTAAGGTTTCTTGCGTTGAGACATAATGCAGGGACCAGACATGAACCATGCACCCAAGCGAACCCAGAACCAAAAACCCAACGTACACGATTGAAAACCTTGCGATTGCCAACGACCGGCGGCTGGTCGCATGCATAAATTCAAAGACTGAGGTTCAATATGCATGGCATGAGAATAGGTATGAAATGAATAGAATATTCTGGTTAGTCACTACGACTCATGCACAGAATCTGATACTGCTTACAGACTGGACGCAAGAGCTGAGCTTCAAACTGCAGGTAAGTACACAGAGAATAATACGCAAAAGAAGCCTATCCTGTTAAAAAGCTCCGCTGAACTAACATATAATAGTATTATTTGATGATGGGAAAGGCTTATGAAGGCTACTGATAAGACACTTCTCAACGGTCCATGGCAAGCTACATTGACATGCATAGTTGGCTACATGAAAGAGAATCAGACTTGTACCGAAAGTCAGTGGGAGTTCAACCGCACCGTATGTCACAGATGGACTGGATCAGAAGAAGAATTGTCCATGATAGCCACTGGCGGGGTCTTCAATAGAGTTTAGCATCCAGCGGCAAATCTCTGATTCTTTTATACGTACTCATCTACAAGTCTCTCATTCTTTAAAGTCCTAGACCCGTTCTACTTGCCTTCATCACAGTGTCAAGTGCCTTGATCGGATTCCTGCTTCGCTGCTCCCCTTACAGTTCTCGAACGCGACTGCGGATAACGTCAAATCTTTGTCCTTTTTAGTCATAGACCAACCTTCTTTTTCAGTTGTTGACTTCGCCAAGTGTTTACGACAGTCAACTCAAGCAAGCCCTCTACACACAACTCTCATCATCTCAGTCCAGCACAGGAAATCTGTACAAATCATCAGGCTCAGTCAAATCAAAGGTCACCTTCTATCACCAAAACAACCCGAACAACTCATACATCACTATCAACATGCCTCGCAATCGCCAAGTCAATACCCGCAAGGTTCTTTGTCCAACCCAATATCAGGCTGGGGTGACTCTGACATCAAGCTCACAGGCACTCGGCATCCCAATCTGGGATCTGAAGCCAGGCTCCGGCCACGTCGCACGCTGGAAGGACGATGGCCTGGAGGCACGCCTACGGGAATACCTTTCCGCAGACGAGCAGTTCGCAGCCTTCGCGGCATCAAACCCTGTGACATCGACCACTCTTCGAGACAACTTCAAGCTCAAGCCTTTGAAGCGACTCCTGAAATGCGACAATCTTGGAGAGACAGCGGCCGGATGCGACCCGGACCCTCTGATCGAAGAGCGCATTCGGCGCAAGGTGGTCCAAGAATGGAGCAAGATGCGCTTGAACCCGAACCAGTACCGAGACACTGTTGAGGACTCGTCTGACGATGAGAGAACTGTGGTTCCGAGCCGACGTCAATCACGAGAGCCTTCGGTTATCGTGAATCAGTCTTTTGGCCCGACGCCGTAAGTAGGAGTCGCTCCTTGATGTATGCATTGTTGCTGACATTCTATAAGTGACATCTCTCGATTGCGTCTTGAGGGAGAGAATACGCGAAATACCAGAAGCTTCAAGAGCCCCACTCCCGAAAGCATTGCTGCATTGGTGGTGAAGCAGCTGAAGAAGGGAGGTGAGAAAGGACGAGTCCGGGAAAACACCCCATTGGCTCAGCTCCTGCGGAGAATCGAACGTCTGGAAGAACCGAAAGAGGAAGAGGAGGAGACGGTCGAAGGATCAAGTGAGATTGACGACGAGGAGGAAGAAGAGCCATACGACTACGTCTATGACGAGGAGGATGAAGAGGAAGAAGAGGAGGAATTGTTGGAACCCCTTCGTCCCAAGCGTCGTTCTGCTTCTGGTCGTGCTTCAACCAGAAACTCAGGTGGTCGCTCGGTGCCACCTCCACGCAAGCAGTCTTTGGCAACTTCTCAACCCACACCTACTCGCAGACAGAACCGTGCTGCGGCTCCAGCCAAGCCGGCTAAGATCAAGCAGGCTGAAGATACATGGGCGAAGATCCTTAGTGGAATAGCCGAGGGTCGAGAGAGAGAGCGCCGCTCCGCTTCCTTCGTTTGAGTATTTCGTTGACTCGACTGTTGCTTTCATTATTGGTTTTCATTTCGCTACCTTTACTTTTCCTTCTTGCTTTTTGCTCCGGAAAAGAACATTTCCTATGTCTTTTCCTTCACTCATTGATGATTGACGATTTGATGATGCGTGGGTGGTTTGATCCTTGATTTTGGCTGGCATAAAAACGTTAAAAATTACCATCTGCTTGATACGGATTGCTCTTGCTACTATTTCTGGGTTTACTTTTGATGGGTTTCATATCATGTCATGTTTGCGTCTTTGCAATCAGAAAAAAGAAAACGAAATAGATAGAAATAGATTCTCATTCTCAATTTGATTCTTATATCTCTACAATCAAAGTATCAATATCGGTCGCGTACTAACAGTGTCAAAAACCCTCTTCCGGTCTTCCTTTTTTTTATCAACCCAAAAGACATACATGTTCTAATTGCAATGATTCTTTGTAGAATCTAATTCGACATCATCTATTCAAGTCTCATTGATATGTATAGTTTGAATTCCTTATCAGCCTCAAGTTCTCGACGCAAATCCAATCTCGAGGACAAAAGGAGGAGCCCAACACAAGACCGGCCGCGCCTCCCATTTGTTCTCTCCCATGATTCTCGGCGGTTTCTCAAATCAAGTGTCAAAAATACAAGCCTTTTAAGCGGCCTACTATTCAAGTCCCATTGCAGCGTACATATCGAATTTCTCGTCAGCCTCAAATTTCTCAACGCAAATCCAAATTCGAGGACAAAATTAGGAGGGGAACACAAAACCGGAGACGGGCCGCCCGTTCCCAATCATTCTCTCCCATTATTATCCATCTACTTTTCAAACCAAGCGTCAAAAATACAAGCCTTTTGAGCAGCTGTGGCCGCCTTCTCGTGGCGGAACCAATTCGAGGGATCGTTCTTGACCAAACTCCTCCTTAAGTTCTCGGACTCAAAGGTGCATTTCTCCACAATTTGCACTTGTTTGCTGTTTATCTCATCCCGTGCAGCATCCGTCCATAGCGCCGCCTTCTCCAGCTTGTCCACGGACTGGTAGAGATCCGTAAACTCACCGACCATCGACGCGATTCCTCCCAAGAACTGCTCATCGCTTCCACAGTCTTGCCCTGGAAAGGACGCCTTCTGCCCGATGCAAAACTTCTGCTCGAAGTAGGTCCGAATTCCTGCTAGGCGTAACTCAGTCCTCTCGATGTCGTCCTCCGCATGCTTGAGCAGCGTCTCTGTAACGTTAATTCCCTGTGCGATCCTTGCATATAGATTGGTGATGTTCTTGAGGCTTTGGCCTTCAACTTTGCACAGATTAGCGTAGCTTGGTCTCGGTGAAGAAGGACTTACATTCTCGCTGCAGCCTTCCATAAGAATCTGTTCGTGGCATATCAATCCCCGCCCACCAGTCCCGGAGTTGGGCCAAAATGGATCGGGCATCCCATGCCTCCTTGGCTCGTCTCTCATGTTCAGAAATGATGAGTTCTTCTGCAAGGTGTGCGTGGTTGACCTTCATCGTCGCGGCATCCACCTCTTCGATATTTTTCCACATCTCGTGCAGAAAGCGCTTCGATGCATCTAAACCACTGCGAATCTTTACCAAGCTCTCGGCGATATCCTTTACCACTGAGTAAGATTCTTTCTCTACTACTAAAAATGCTGCTTGGCGAGACTGGAACAGTCCCACTTCTCCCGAACGGGAGAGCACGTTCAGGCACCATCCTGATTGCGGCATTTGCTGCCATCTTGACTGCAAGCATTTCATCTCCTGGTCCAGGAAGAGGTAACTTGTGATCAAGGCTGCGCATGATGCGTATTGCTGGTTTGACATGCGATGAAACGGAATTTGCGTGATGCAGGAAACTGAAGAGGCGATAAGAAACCACTTGGATGAGCGAACCAGGGGACTTATTGGTGGGGAGGTTGAATTGTTGCCAGGATCAAAGGTTATGCTGCGCAGCCCATCGATCGCGTAGCGCACGTTGAATTTGATAATACCTACTTGGGCGGCGACCGTGGTTCGAAAGCTCGCCAGATTGCGTTCGAGGCTTTTCACGGAACCTAGAAGCGATTGATATCCTTGTTTCAGATCCGAAAGACCCGGCTTTGGTGTAAGGGCGTTTAAGATACCCGACGACTGGACGATATCGGCAGCAACAATGGACAAGATCTGTTGCGAGACCCACATGTCCAAGCTGATGTTGTGAGCAAGCAGCACATCGTCGATAATGCGAGGCAACTCACTAGGGCCGCTGATATACTCGTTGGCGAGCACATCCATCGGGGGCCGGTTTGGGACCTGCCACAGAGGCTCAGGCCTTGGAAGTGACGGACCCAAAGCTCGGCACCAATGCTGCGAACGGATAAAAGGCACTTCACTACAAACTCCGAAAAGCGGTTCTGTGGCAGCTGTCCATACCATGCTGCCTCCTGCAACTAGGATGCCCAACGTGATGGAAACGGAGAGCGCTAGCCAGAAGATGTTCTTTAGGATGACACGAAGTAGCCAGAATGGAACGCTGTACCATATGTTGCCCAAGATGATAATCAAAATGTCCCACCAGAATCTGAGAGTCACCTTTCCGCTGTGGAAGAACTCTCTTGCTATATCTACGAACCGTTGTGCTGGCTGTCCTCGGTTCTGACCACGAACATTGGAGTGTCTGACATAAGGGATCAACGTGCCTGGGTTCTCCAAACATTCCGGGAATTCCTTCACGAGTTCATTTCTGACCTTGGCGTCCAGAGCTTGGCCAACAGTACCGTTATGATGGTGATGCTCTGCTAGCCTCGCTCGATACCAGTTCACAATTCTCACATCTCGTGGCTCCCGTTCGACTTCCGAATCTTCAGAGTCCGACTCTTGGTCGTACAATGTCTTTAACAAGTGAGATACAAGGAACGGATTGTGTGGATTCAAATCGTCGTATTTTCTCAAAAAAGCGCTTCGAAATCTCTGGTACGCTCGAAGGTGGGCAGGTATATCGGCACAGAAGCGTTGGAACGCAGAGCTGATATCACCGGAGAGAGAGGCTGAGAGAACAGAAGCTGGAGTATCTGGTATTGACGACGATGATAACGAGGAAAGCGATGATGAGGATTCTGAGGAATTCGCCATGATATTGTGCGCAATCAGCCGACTGTAGAAGGTAGGAAATGCCAAGGTGTAAGTTTGGCAAGCAGAGCGAGAGGGGTGTGATAACGAGATCGGGCAAGTTTCTGTTGAAGTCAATATTAGCGGGAAGAGGAAACGACATCATGGGTTTGATGAGAGGCACATACCACCGATGAATTGAGGTTAAGGAGTGATTCTGTGCAACTGAAACCACCAATACTAGATCTGAGGTAAACGTCCCAATTGACCGGTTTGAGAGGATGCGTGAAGATTGACGACGATTCTCTTCATTCGGAATGATACTATCCTGCTAATCATGGCAAAACACCAATTTGATATATGAATTGCGACCGCGAACGATCTTTTTGCATATCCAATTGGTCTGGTGTTATGCAGGCAGCCCAGCATGATTTTCAACGGAAGCAGAGGACAAAGAAAAGGATAAAGAGTCTAATAACACAAAGAAGAAGGAGAAAAGCCACAGGTAAAACATGAAACCATTGATGTGAATGGAGTCATGAATACCAATACTCAATGCCCACGACTTTGGGCACTTTTCAAACTGTGACAACTGTTCCATTCAGTACCTAAGCTTCATGTCCTTATTCTCTTGTCCATACGCGCCGATTTAGTGTATCAGCATGAAAAGGTTGCAAGAACTCTGCGACAGTATCCAGCCATGGTGTTGAAAGAAAAGATTTCTTTGTCTCGCAGCACTTGCTTTGGCGAATCAAGCAGAGTTGCTTCAAGTAGATGTACGGGATCTCAGATCCACTAAGAGTGTCTTGAGACTTGATTGAAATCTAATTCTTGTGTTCTGATGCTTTTGCCGAGACAACACGACGTGAAGGTAACTTGATCGAAGTGGAATGAATCTGAATGGAGTGGAATCAATATCATCAGCATGATTGAGGTTGATGCCTCAGGCTCCCAGGCCGAGGATGACCACGCTTACAGTAACATCAGGTGTTGCCGCGTTCCTCCAGAATTCAGAATCTTTTATGACACGTAAGCAGCAACACGACACTCAGGCAACACGACAAAGAGCAACGAGGCAGGAACCACGGCAGTGATTTTGTACAAGTATAGACCCCCCTCGGATTTCGAGCAAGAGGAAAGAGGGAGAGGAAGAGACATCGCGAGCTGGTCTTGATTCAGCACCTCCATGCCGCCAGATTCCAAAATTCTTGAACTTTGAATCATCATTCGCTTCGACCATGTTTGGAATGGGAATCGAAATTCAAATGACTACCCATCGCAAGGAATGCCGCATCTCTACACAGCAAATACAATGGGCGAATCTACCTGCAGACATCCCACTCACTGCAACCGTTTCCCGGACAAACTCAGATGAGCCCGAACCTTTCGATACTACGTTTCGAATTCGGGCAGCATCACATCTTACCTAAGATTCGGCACACTACATTACAGAGCGAAAGAAATGAGAAAACGATGGAGTGAGTCGGACTTATCTGAATAGGTATTACACAAGACGTCTGGAAGGAGAGGGAGCATCGAGAGAGGGCATCGAGAGCGAGCTTCGAGAGGAAGGCGACTGGACAAAATGATGATGTTGCCTTTTGGGAAAGAACCCAGAAATGGGATTACGAGAGATAGGCCACGGCAGATGAGGGGTAACAGTGATTGAAATTACTTGTGTGGCAGATGTGATGAAGCCTCGAAGAAGAATGGAAACTTTGATGCTTCGCACAAGGGGCAAGTCTTGAGGAGGGATACATTGACGCATGAAAAGGGATCGAGGCTGGCTGTGGGAAGCGAAGAAAATGGATATGCCGTGTGGTCAATCATAAAGACCAGAAGAGTGGTGCAAGCAAAGCAATTGGAAGGTCGCAAGCAGCAACAAACGGCCCAACAATGCGGAGGGAGATACAGAAGGAGAAGCAGAAGGAGAAGCAGAAGGAGATGCAGAAGACACAGACACGAGGGAAGAGCAACACATTCGATGTACAAATGGAAGCCGAGCAGTCAGCAGCCAGATTTAATGTTCTACATATCAGCTTGGGGAATCATCACAGCAATCGATACCACCAGGACGCAACACACGGAAGACCTCGGCGAGAAATACCTGTGGCAAGTAGGAGCATGGAGACATTTGCCATCTTACGAGTGATTAGTGGAGACTAGTTTTCGTAAGTCATTCGTCACTTCTTGTACAACATCTGGTGTAGTAGTGGTTTTTCAAACCCTCAATTTCTCAATTACTCTTCACTCCTTGGGTATCACTCAAAATTTTCGATTTCATCAAAACTCTCTCCATCATGGCTAGAATTCGTATCAGGATTCATGATCGGCTACTCGGATCAGAATGCTCTGCCGCCTGTGCCTGACGTTATTCAGACATCAACATCCCATGTTCCGGGTGTTCTCCTCTCTGTTTGCTCGCTAGCTTACGATTGTTTCACAGCTCTTCACCAAGCTACAGAGAAACTGGTGATATTACTTGTGATATTGCGCACGTCCAAAGCAAGTGCAGGTCACATGCCCGGAATGAAATCAATTGCCCGACCAATTTTGTACACCGACTCTTTCAAATATTCTTGAACACGCTGTTTCAACATGAGTATGCACAAACCCGTTGAGCTGCAAGTTGCACTGTAAGATTTCTAGCTAGCATGACAGTTGATACGTTTCACGTTGACGTAGAGTTCTGCACCTACCGGCGACGTGCATCAAGGAGTGTTGCATGAGCTGCTCTGCTTCAACCTGTGAACTTATGCGCATGAGTATGTGGACTGCCTTCGAGCAGCTTTGCAAACAATCGTTGCGAGATGCTGGGTTTATATTGGAGATGTTCAGAGTTATCTGGAGAATGAATATGCCAGCACCCTGCGGTAGCGTACAGATGTATAGCTTAGTTTCATACATGAACTCCTCCATCGATCATTGCGAACTTTGAAGCGATTCTCTTGATGCACCTTGGCTTCATACATGAACACCTCAAGTGATTACTGCGAACGACACGCGAAGATTGGTCTGTCCCTCAGATATTCATGGTAACCTTTACTTGATCAGCACGTGACAGATGGATGGGATTCAGACAATAAATATATCATGACTTTCAAGAATTATATAACGAAAACTATGGTCCTTGTTCACTTCATTGCATCATTATATCATTAATCTCCATCATTTCGTGCCAAACAGTGCGTCCCTTTTTCAGCAGCAAGCCGTACTCGAGCAGCAAGTCTCTCAACAGACCTTTTCAAAAGAGATATGAGCAAAGAAACCGAAAGACAAAGGGTCGCAACCTTGCCTGAAGTGGAACTGTCTCCGATCTCTCCCCAAAAACGTAGAATATTATCTCGCCAAGAAAAGATAAGAGTCGTATGAGCATCGAAAATTGGAGCGAGTCTCATGGTAGGACAGCTTGCATGGCTTTGTCAGTTGCGTGCTAATTCTGCGAGGTTAGTTATCCAAACAGAGATGACTTCGAGACCCTCAGGTCTGCATCGACATTCGGTCTGCGTGGGATCATATCAACAGCGTCTGTCTCCGTTTTACAGTATTGGAAAGCTCGTTGTTTTCTTTGCACCAAAACAATTCCACCGCCGCACCACCGTTCAACCGTTGCACACAGACGTTCCACTCTACGGAAGTCTCAAACGTGAGATTTCAAGACTCAAGACCTACATCCATCAGAAGTCATGGATCTCCGTGGGAATTTCTGCAGACGAAGAGTAAAAAGGAAGATTCCCATCAAATCAGCATTGCGCCAATGCAATGGGCATTCTGCAACGCCAAATTTGTCGAAATCCTACCCCCTTATTCAACGGCAATCAAAATACCCACCGTTATCGATGTCAGGGCTTCACCGCGCTTGACACCACTTTGTCCAACCCTGACAATGGAAAAGCTGTAAAGTAGCATCGACAGCTCTAGCAGTACGTAGCTTGTTTCCCTTCCATGCCATTGAAGAGATTGAGACTGATGGATGCGTCAAAGTCTTTGCAACCCAATCCAAAGCCGACTACTTCGAAATACTTGATGCTGGTCCTGCCTGAAATTATTGCCGAGATCAGCCCGGGATCTGTCTTCCTTGGCTTAAGTGCGACTATTTGAATGCGATTTTCGACTGATTCAGCTTCGCACCTTCCAAAGTTCCAAACGCTGGCTTGGCAAAGTACTCCTTTGAGCATGGAATCATATTCGTCACGCCTTCTGCCTTTGAGGCTTTGAGTGATTCAGTTCGGATTTCTCAACTTTTCATCAGCATGATTTATGCTTCGGGTTGGTTCGAGCACTTCGAAATACTTTGAAGCCTCCTTCACTGTACTCGCAGTTCCAGAACCATGAATTCCCAAGTCACTTAAACTGTTCCGTCCGCTGTCGCGTTTGGATAAAACGGGGGGATGACTGCGATAACCATGAGAAGTCGGGGATTTCTGCAATCTGTAAATACCCAAGAGTGTATTCTTTTTCGCCCAATCTCTGCGCCATTCTCTCCAGACCACCGTCGATAGATGTGGAAGACATGGGCAAGGTGTCTTTCGGATCTCTTGCCGATGAACTGGGGAAAATGCCAGTGAGTGGGTCGAATAGTTTCGCTCAATGGTCTGGGAGGGAAATCATAGATATCAGCAAGAAAGATGGAGATGTCTTCATAGCTTGCACCCTATGGAGATTGATCCGATCTTCTCTTGTGGACTGCTGGGCCTTTCGTTGGTGATGCACGTGGCTTGCCCCCGCGTAGTCTCACAGATACTGTAAGGAGAAAATTCAAAAAGAAAACCCTCAGAACAGCAGTATGAAATGCGAACTGCGCCTGATCAACCCCGTTGTCCCCCCCTCCTTTGCTTGAAAGAAATAGTACGTGCGGAATTGTTGTCGTGATTTGTCATTTTACTACTGAGTATTGAATCTCGAATCTCAGCAAGCTCCTACACCTCGTACGAATCACCCACCCAATATCCATGCCGTCGCAGCCAGAGTTACTTCAAATTGTCAACAACCTTGCGAAGAGAGTAACAATCTACCAAAGTAGCGTCTCGAGAAAAAGGAACGGAGTTTGAGCAGATGAGTGGATGGGTAGGTGGGAAGATGTGGGTACATATCACCGAAGGTAGATATCTACCTTATATGGGTGAGAAAGATTTAAATCTCGGCCTTCTCATCTGCTTCACAATCGGTCGAATGCGAAGAGGAGTAGCGGAAGCCTCAGGGCCCTGACCAATCTATGGCGCCACACAATACAGAAGTAGATAGAAGGATGTTAAACGGGTGTCAGTTTAAGTACCAAGTAAAAAAAGCTGGAGTCGTTCCTGGAATCTGTGTGGACTTTGGTAGAAGAGACAATGGCGCAATACAACAAGGCGTGCAATTAATGATTGGGAGACGAAACCCCTTTCTGGTTGGAGTCTTGGAGATGCGGTGGTGAGCACTAAGCCTGAGTGTGAAAGGAATAAAAGTAAAAGACGAATGGAAGACGATTAGAATCAAGTATGAAGCTGGTTTTGAAGCAGAAGAGAGCAGTTTTGGGACAAAGCACAATGATAGCAGAGGAACAGAAGATGCGAGTACCAATCGAGAACTGGATATTAAAGTTATAGTGGTGGTCCAGGCAGAGTGTATCTCTGGCCAAAAAAGGGTTCCTTTCTCAAAACCTCGGCCTTGCCCTTCTTGAACTCGAACGCTTCCACGCCGAGGCTTTTAGAGACAGTAGAATTGATTAGCATAATAATGTATCTTCGTAAGTGGAATATTACAGATGAAATACCATGGAAATGAATGTAGGAATCTCTTGTTGCAAGGTTGATATCAATCCAGCTGCCGTCAGTCCGCCATCATAGCTTCTTTCCGAATCCTCATTCGATATGTGCTCAGTCCGTGCGTTGAGATCCCAATTGTCAGTCTCAAAACCTTCAATGCTGGAAGAATCTATTATATATCGAACTTTTCAAAGCGATATTTGAGAGAAGGACAAATGGAAGATCGGGTGAGGAAAAGGGGAGGGAAAGCCTCAAGTTCCGAACTAGACCAGAAATGGACTTAGCTCAGTACCTGTTATCGAGCCA
This sequence comes from Hyphodiscus hymeniophilus, assembly GCA_016508695.1. NCBI lineage: Eukaryota > Fungi > Ascomycota > Leotiomycetes > Helotiales > Hyphodiscaceae > Hyphodiscus > Hyphodiscus hymeniophilus. The sequence continues at coordinate 26,562 of VNKQ01000001.1, read as the reverse complement.
ACCTCATCAAAACAACAACATCTGGAAAACATCCAGACCTGGACTTTCGACAACACAACATCAGTATGGGCGTGACTGCAAAGCGCTCTTACTCTACATATTGCATTGATATCGTAAGTCTTGTTCTCCATTTGCCAGACCGTGGTGCTGACCGAGATATGGCAGGACGCGCATGGAGACTCGTTTCGGAAACCCATCAGTCCTCCCTTGGAGCCTCTCTTCAATCCTCTATTTGTGATAAACCCCATATCGAATCATACATCCTTAAGACCTTCCCGCGCATCATCTTCGTCCCCTAGAAGCCGCGATACGAGTGAGATCTACGCACAGAATTACGCAGACGAGGAACCCCACCGAACACATCTTCCCCTCCTCCACCGATCAACTTCATTGCCAGCCCTATCCAAACTACAATCAATACCACTTGTCGCACCACTTACCAGACAAAACCTCCTTCGCGCGGATCGTACAAATACTGAGAGAGCCATGGACCCCAGGCTGATTGGCGCACCTGTAACTCCGCAAAAGTCCGTTTCATCAGCGCAAGGTTGGGACACTCCATCTCTCGCTTCCAGTTCCTCCAGCTCCACAGATGCTGGCGCCAAATTGGAATTGATCAATCTATTCGGGCCCGAGACAAGTGAACCGATTCTACAGAGCCTGCCCGACTTCCAGGAGCATATTCTTGCAATTGTAAATGGAGGGCGTGCGTCGGCAATGAAGCCTGAGTCAAGGACGAAATTTCGAAGGGATTTCAACGACGTCAAGTCCCGAAATGAAGCAACACTCCACGAACGCATCATGCCCCATTTGATCAAGGACGGGAGAACAGTGTTTGGGGAAGGTGCTGAGGACGTGTATCGGGAATTCCGGGAAGATGGATTGGATCGAAACGTCGACGCTGATTTCAGTACTGGGAGCGTTCCAATTCCTCGCTTGCACGCCTCGGAAAAGAATCTCGAGCGGATGTTTGGGGTAAAAAACCCGAAGCCTGATTACACATTTGGATTCCGCCCTTCAATCCTCACCCCGGAAGAGCAGTTACTACTGCGACGTTACGACACCACGTATTCGCTCTCCAAGGGAGTTCTGTCTCCATTCTTCATCATGGAATGGAAAGGGGTCCAAGGCACAATGCAAGAATGCTCCGTGCAAGCCCGTCGTGGTGGGGCAGCAATGGTCAATGCCAGGCGGCAGCTTCGCGCTTCTACGATCAGTGACTACAATTTTTGCGCTCCAGATCTGGCCACAGCAGCCTTCTCTTGCGCCATGACCTCGGATATTGCATATGTTGCTGTTCACTGGTGCCAACGTGTCGGGGATACTGATTGCTGGTACATGGCCATTGTGCGCAGGTTTTTCGTGGCCGAGATTGAGGATATTCAGAAACTACGGCTCACGCTGCATAACATCATTGATTGGGGGTTATTGGAAAGACAAAGGTCTGTCCGGGAAGAGTTGGCAGTCTTGAATGAGAGGTGGAAGCTTGCCAAGGCACAAGAGTCGGAGGCACAAGATGAGGTGCCTTCTTCGAAAAGGAGAAGGAATCGATGACTTGATTATATATAGTCTAATTATAATAAAGTGATCAACACATTTTCGAATGATACGATTCCTTTTTACTCTGTTTGCCATTTTCAAGTCTCGAACGACTGGCTATAAGTCTTGGAGCAGACGTATCGATTTATATGCAGTCGTTCCAAACGCGAAAGACAAACCCAAGGGCTTAGTATTAATTAATTTGAGCGCTTTAAAACAAGTGAGTTACTCATCATCTCAAAGAAGTCGTTGGATCCTCTAGTCTTTATGATACTCTGAACTAGAATGTCGCCGGCAAAGACGCCATGTGTTAATGAAGAGAATAATGCAGATCCATTCTGCCCTCTCTCGTTTAGCTAGCTCAAGGGGTAATGTAGTTTTTAGGCCCTCTTCTATCCCATTCTTTCCGGATAAACTCGCAATTTTTCACCATGGCATACAGAGGTAATAACATATATGGATGGTTCCCTAGCTTTCCCGATAATCTCACCATTTGTGCCAACATTCCGCTGTCATGTCTATATGAGGGGTCAAAAGAGCCAAACCACTACAGTAGACGAGACTCCGCTCCACAAAAGCTATTAAGAGTGTCCATCAAAGAAATAAATAGCGGAGGCTCTTAGATGTATGAAAACTGAATCGAAGAGCTTTACCAGCCAGCTATTACCATGTCATCGTTCTACTTACCTTCCGATGCTGCGTCGCCCTGAAAAATGGGCAAAGTAAGCTCCAACGACCAGGAGTTGCAAGAGGTGCGCGGAGATGATCTAGGCAATCAAATCATATGCATTTACTAATGCCCCAGCAATCATTCTACCATTATGAGTTCAGTTGATTATATCTTGTGCGAAAATTGAACGTTGTTCAAAAGCTGTTAGATTATTTTTGAAATGCTCGGCCACCTCTACACCAAAGGGACCAAAGTCCTCGCCGGCAATGGTCCACCCATCGTGACAACAAACGGTCACCTCAGCATGGGAGACTTTATAATGGGCTTTCCCGGGCTCGAGAAGGAGAACAAGCAAGCAATGCTCAGAGTCGTGAGCCACAGCCAAGAGAAGTACGATTCCTTCTAGAGCAGATTCTACTAGGTCTTTCGAACCAAGAAAGACGCGGAGCTCTTTGCGTCAATGAAGCTGAATTGTCTGCATGCCCCTTTCATATACCGCCAATTTCTCGACAACACGGGCTTGACAAAGCTCAAACCAGAACGGATTTATACTTTTTTGACCGCGTGGTGGACAGTTGCGCTAGGCATGGCATTTACACCATATTAGACCTTCGACGGTCATACTGTCCCTAGTGGGTGGACCCAGGGCTGGCACTGTGATAACGGTATCCACCTTGCGCTCTTCTGTATTTTGGCCACTACCTAGAAAGCATCATTAATATCTGGCATGGCACTGCTAACCATTACACGGACAAAATTTATTATTATTATAATCTATCCGTAACAAAAAAAGGGATAAAAACTTCTAATTTTTCAATATTTTTTTCTTTTTAGCCAAATTTAGGTAATAATACCCGGGATACAGTACTTTCATTGAAGACAAAAGCAATATTTATAGGTTTCAAGAATACAAAGAAGAACGAAATATTTTACCATATTACTCGAAGACGTAAGTTAGGTCTTCACAGTAACTACTAACTGCGTAAGCTCACATACCATGCTTCATAGTTAGTTTTTATGAAGGGACTTACATAGTCTGTTGACCGCGAAGTTCGAAGTGTTAAAGGCTGTAAACATTACAATTGAAATTCGAAATTGCGAGGCTCAAACACAGGTATTCTATTTACAAACTATCCCCGCAACAAACGCTCATTACAACTAGGCTGACCTCCATTCATTGGGTCTCCAATTCAAGACTAGAGACCTAGACTCTTAAATCCGAGTCCCTTCCATATTGCTGCTACAGTTCTAGATATTTGCTACTGGGTCGATGCAAAAGCCCAGCCTTCTGATACACAGAATCAATCATCCTCATCTGATTTATCGAGTCTTCTCCATCTATCCACACACCCGACCCATCTCGACCTTTTATCTTATTTACAAATTCCTCAAGCTGATATCTGTAACTCGACCAATATGCCTCGCCCTTCTTTTTTGGATCATCCCATTTGTAGGCTTTCTTGGACGCTGTCACTGTCCACGTTCGAAGAGTCTCCTTTGTTCGAATGTTTCGCACCATATGCTTCTCTGAAATATCGATCCGATGCCAGTGATGTGGTAATAGATAGTTCAGCAGTGTCACTGTCTTAACAATGACATGCTCCTCCTCGACAGCAAGCTTGTCGTCCGGTACAGTAACCTCGCGATGTGTAGCTGAGCACGCGGGAATCGATATTGCTGGCCAATGCATGGTAATCCAGGGCAGCCAATAACCCCCGACCTCGTTGAGATCGACATCAATCTTTCCCAAGGCCCCATTCGGAAATCGGAACTTCGCAGTGATGGCTTGGTCACAATTCTGGTCGTAGCCCTGGGGCAACATCCTGGCGTTAGCTTCGAGACACTCCTCGGGCTCTGCCCCAAGCATCTGGCGAAGTGTCATGATGGCGTAACTTCCTGGGTCCATACATGAACCCCCTGCCAAGTCATAATTGAAACGGATATCGTCCAGCGCAACATATCCTCCAGGTGCTTTTGCAGACGAGTGTGCGGAAACGATATTGGGAGGGTCAAGGAGAGATATGAAAGTCTGGAAAGCCGGATGAAATCGGGAGTGAACAGCTTCTATAATGACGGGAGCATTACTTCGTGTGAGGGAAGGATGCCGGAAGAGCGCAGTCGCCTCAATGCTATTGGAGACTGATGGTTTTTCGAGGAGGACATGCTTGCCGGCCTGTAGAGACTTTGCCGCCCATTCGTAATGTAAACCGTTGGGGAGGGCAATGTAAATCGCATCGATGGTAGGTTCGTCGATCAGTTCTTGCGAAAGTAGTTAGAGACATCGGATTGAGGCCAACTCTATGGGTGGAACACTCTACCCTGATATGAATTGTAAACCACTGGGATATTATGCTTCTTGGCATACTCTTGTCCCTTTGCCGGATCCCGAGCTGCGACAGCTGCAATAACAACTGATGGGTGGTTCAATGCAGGTTCGATCACAGCCGTTGGCCTATCTACTAGTCAATATTATCCCTCCTATTCTATAAAACCTTCTGACTTACGCTATCTTTGACGCTCCTAACAATCCGATCTTCAAGACTTGATCCTCCTTTGCCGGCTGTGGCGGATGCGAGATTGCCCAATTCCTTCGTAAAAAGCCGATAAACATTGCCGTAAGAGCTACTGCGTTCAAGTCTTTCTGAGTCTGCCGATTTCGGGCAAATCGTACTAGAAATATTCAGCTCTGCAAAAGATAAAAGATACTGACTAGCAGACAGTGACCAAATGGTTAAACATGCGTAATAAGACTTCTTTATAAGGGCTTCATAACTATTGGGGCTCTAGCTACGCTGATATCTTGCGAGGCAAATGAGTGAGGGGAGCACGGCTGCGGCTCGGGCGGAAGATTAGGAGCTCCTATTGGGCCACAAAAGCCTCAGGCCCTGTGCCGCCCCATAACTGGCCATAGAAGTGCGCTTACTGGCCGCCCAGCAATCAAAATAGAGGATTACCCAGCGGGAGTTAAACCTGATTGGATTTGCTGTAGGCGAGTACTGTACTTCTATAAGCGTGCGCCTTCTCTTCTCAAGATGAAGATCCCAGTTTATGCAGGTACAGTACTCGAGTATCGGGCGTAACATTAATCCCTTGCATACTGAGCCGAATCACAGCTTCGCCCCCTCCAGCCACTTCCCATTCCCAGCCCCAGCCCCAGCCCCTTTCATTAATACATGAGACTTGCTGCCTAAATCACAGCGCTTACATCCCCGAGTCAACTCATTTTGCAAGCTTTACGGAGTACATGTACTTTATCTTCTCCTTCGAACCCGTTTTCCCCCATAAAATAATGACGGAAACCAAAAAGATGGCACAGCTTCGTAAGCTCAAAGAACTAAGAGACCAATACCGAATTCATTTTCTCCCACATATCGCCGAGAAAGATTGGCCTGAAGAGCATCGAGAAGTCTTCAAAAGGATCCACGAAATAAAAACGCAAAAGATAGACGAGTACGCTTCAAGCAACAATGAACCATGGATAGGAGAAACGAAGCGACTTGTCATGAAGCTCCGCCAAAATGTAGATTGGTGCGACGCACAAAACGAAGCAACCTGGAGACATCACTGCGAAGGCCTGGTATTTTCCAGATTTGATGCTGAAATAGCTTGGTAAGCATTCTGATCTCACGCTTCCTAGATATTGTCATGTGCTTACTCTATTCAAGTCCAAATTGTCGCATGAGGCTCTGGAGATCAGCTATCGAAGTGCCAATTGATATCAACGCTCCGGGAGGAAGACAGCTCCAACGTCGTCAAGACAATCGTGAGCAATGCCGATGTCCTAGGATCACTCGACCACAAGACATGTAAGTACCAAGCATTTAATTCCTAGCGCACTTCACACTCTAATCCACCAACTTATATTGCTACAGCGAGGAGCCCAGGGGTCTCGATAGACTTTTCATCTACAGGGCCGACGAGCGTGTTATTCACAGCCCAGAACTCGCAAAAAGTTTGCCAAAAACCAACGAGTTTCCTGACCGTGTGTACGGACTCCAACAGACCCTTAACATAAAGCAAGCCTTATATGCATCAGCTGGCGAAGGCTTCGTGGTTGATCTTATCCAGGAGACCACACATACTTCAGATGGCTGCCCACTCTTGTTCCCTTTTCTTGTTGTGGAAGCGAAGTCGGGCAAGAGAGGTTGCGAATGGTACGAGATCAAGGCCCAGACTGCCTTCCCCATCTTTACTTTCCTTCAAGCCCAGAACAAACTCAAGTTAGCCACGGGTGAGAGATCACGGTGGAAATCGGGTCCACTAGTCTGGTTTATAATGAATAAAGGCATGGATTGGCGCCTCTGCGCTGCCTATAAAGGTCCTGATGATGCTTCTCCTATTTCTTACGATACGGTAAGCTGGCCTACCAATCTGAAACTCGCGCTTATAGTCAGAGCTAGAAGCGTGTTAACAGAGTTCTAACTTTTCTTGCTAGAACATAATCGAGCTTTGGAGAGGAAGTATCGAAGACCCAGACGACGCACTCCAGCTTTTCCTGGTCGTCGACTTTATCTGTGATTGGGCGAGAGACAACTACAGGCATGCTATCTTACACGAACTCCGGCTCCTGTCTCCTGCAGGTTTGGATGTCCAAACTATTAGTGATACCGATATTTTTTCTTCGAGAGAAGTTCGCCCCCTCCAATATGGTAATGTATCATTTGACGAAAGGATTATCGCCGATTCTGATACTGTAGCCATCGACCCCTTCGCAGCTTTCCACACCGCAGACTCGCCATATGGTGTTATACGACATGCACATACCATCGAGTCAAAATTCTCCGCAATATTGATCACGCGAGAATACTTCAAAGTTCTGTGCGGATGCTTCACTAAATCCAAAGACTTGATCGATTCGTATTTTCGTCCACTTGTAAACCAGATTCGTAAAAGGTCTCTAGTCCTGCTAGCAAAAGACCTGGCAAAGATTGAACGTGACTGGACCGGACAAGAACGAGCTATTGGGGAACTTAGTATGCATGAAACTGAGTTTCATACTGTTATAACACTCACTTCCTATCTTGGCGTGGCTTGGGAACAAGTACGTGAGCTGTCTGTTATCGCCGTTGCTAAAGATGCGGTCGATTCCATTGTGAATTACTGCGAAGATAAACCGCGAAAGACTACGATACGGCTCTTAAAACCCCGAGGGCTCAACAGTGAACTTATCCATACGACTATTTCAGGATTAAAGGAAGGCGCCTCTATCCACCAGAACTTACTCGCAGCAATATTACGCAAGTCGCACCGAATTGATTTGGGCTGTTCCGAGGACCGGCTGAGTTTATGTGTCGATGATGGGGCCACTTGGAAAACAGTCAAAAAGATGTACAGGTACCTCAAGACTGGCGATCAGGAACCAATGCACAACTTCTTTCGAGTCTCCACGCAGCAAGATACTCAAATTGCTCGCTTCTCGTATATCAATTCCCTTGGACTTCGGGAGAAGCTAAATGTTTCACCAAGTGGAGCTGTGCTCATCTATGGCCAGGGAGTCCCTGATGATGGTATAGAATCACCACTATGTGTTTACCTTGTCCGTGAATCTTTGGAGATGCCTGATCGAAAAACCTTTGCAGCGATTATCATGGAGGCCTTCCAAGATTATGATGTTTACCACACAACTCGAGACAACAGGACGAAGTCCATCACCAAAAGGAACGCGGATGTCTCTTGGAACCATGAGAATGCCTACGGCGCTTACTTTTCTTATGGAGAAGAGAGCTTCAAGAAATGGCTTCAGGAACTCGGTGGTATCGTGCCCGAGAGGCAAGGGTCACCTAGAGGCGATGCAAAGTCTGGGAATTTTCTTACGAGATTCCAATACAACCCTTGGGAGGATTGGCGCCTTGCAATCCCCAGATTTAAGACCCGGCAGAAAGTCAAGTTTCTTCAGCAGCTTATAGAGGCGGAATGTAGAGATTGGAGGACCATTGCGCAAACTCGCTATATGAAAGGAATTACTTGCTGCGCTTGCTGCGCTGCAATTGGTGAGGTCGAAGATGAAATATGCTTTCGATGTATGGCTTTCAAGAAGTCAAGTGGCAAGAATTCGGGTCGTGAATATCCCATATTGACTTGGAGTGAACTCAAGAAAGGTTTGTATCTGAGGAAAGAACTGCCTTATTCGACCATAGGGGCTTCCAAGCAACAGATCGGATATAATTTTGCAACTCCTCCACCATCTCCCGGAAACTCTTTCACAACAATCAAACCAAGATCGAAATACAGTCAACGCACTAGGGGTGACTCGGACGAGAAAATTAGTGGTTCTAACGAGCCCAAAACATTTCCCAGCGATCCAAATATTCCTGGAGAACGCGAAAACCAGCCGACTCCACCGAAGCGGGCACAGCCATCAAGGAAGCGCAAGAGGACCTAAGATCGTTATATATATGATTTTCTGATCTGTTTTCCTTAGCGCCGGACAAATTGTACATTCATAGGATAAGGTGAAAAGTAGGTCTTCGTCAAAGGGAAAACTTCCACACAGGCTTCTAGGAAGGACGCCGCTTATTGGGCGATAGAGGCAGGATGGATTGGATTTATGGGATTTGTTTGTTATGTACTAGAAAACACAAGTATCAGCCTCTAAAAGATGTCGAAAAAGTGGCAGGTGATATGCGACACAGAACATATATATCCACTCGGATAGTTGCAACGCTCTCTCTGGTTCTAAACGCGGTATGGCTTGCTATTCTGGTGTTTCAAAAAGAGCAGAATCTCGATTTTGTATGTAACACTTATACCCAGGAGTACGATAAATTTGCGTCTCTCCTTGCGATGATCTCTGCAACGCTAAAACCAAGAACCAGGCTGGCTCATCCTGCGAAATATCAGCATCAAATGAGAAAGCAAAACTGTCTTCCCTGGCTTCCAAACATTGAATACCTTCCAGGCCGATGGCAGTCGCGAGTTTTGATGAAGATAAATAATAACACAATTGATACAACCAAGAATACCCTTAGGCAATAGATTCTAAGACTGAAAGCGCAAATACTAAAACGTAGATAATAGAGAAAGTAATGAAAGTATATTAGATAAGGATATTCTTATTTCTACACTTGAACTAAAATAGAAACTGTCTAGTTAAGTCGGCTTACTCCTATACCCAAGCTCTCGTAAGGGACGATATCCTCTCCTCGTTAGTTGATTGCTAATTTGAGTGAACCACGCTCCGAAATCTAACTGATCACGACCGCCACATTTTGCCAATGCTATGTATCCAATCTGTGCTGAATCGACAAAGAAAAGCAACGGGCTAGTAGTTATCATCCCAAAATGCTCATTCGTCAGCCTGGCGATTAACGAGCGGAGCATTGTTGCGTGATGTTCACACATAGCGTAAAGCTGATCTGCAGTCAAATAATGAGCGGGAGGCGAGTCAAATGGTAGCGACTGCACAATTTTGCGTAGAGCGACTAAGACGTGGATCAGAAATGCTGAAGCATAACCTTTCATGATCACAGTTGAGAGTGAGCTATCGCTTGTCGTTGAGTCTGGAACTGAGGTGCTTGACAACTCCAATGCTTCCACTTCCACAATCACATCACTGAACCTTTGCAAGAGACAGATTAATTGTGTGGATCCAACTCGCTGGAGTGAGGTATCGTATGCTTCAAGTATGGATGGAATGCGGGCAGCAATTGTAAGCAGCTTTCGCGCTGGGTCGCACGAAGACACCGTATCAGTCCAATCGATGCCCTCGCATAACCACCGAGAGTAGATGGAAGGTCTGCGATGGACGACCGAACACGAGATCCACAACAAGCAATGGTCGTAGAATATTCTCCGAGTGTCTCCGTGTTTCAGGCACAATGGTCCACATGCCTGCAAAAGAGAGGCTATGCCTTGCAAATGTCGGTCACCGTTCGACCACGACTGCAGTATATATTCCACTTGCGAGCAGCAGAACCCAGCAGCAGCGAGTGAAGCCACGAGGTCATCTTGCTTTGCCGAATATCCGGATCTTGCAAGTCGTGAAACCTGGGACTGAAACTGCTGCAAGACTCGCGCGTAATGAAGCAACGCCTCTCCGATCAGGCTAAGATTGCCTGTCCTCGCACCCAGTGTGCAAAGTATCAAGCAGAGCAACGAATGCGCCACGAAACTTTCATCGTTTCTCTTGGCAAGCTTCCAAGTCACCAATGGCCATGCGGACATTGGAACCATAGACCCCGATTCGTTGTCACTTGTGTACTTTTTCACAAGAGGTTCCGGAAGCCATGTGACTAGGAACGAGTCCAGCAGTGCCATTTGCCAGATGCGGCGAAGGTTCAAAGCTTTTGCAGGATGGTCCACATAAGGTCGATGTAAAGATGTCAACAGATTCCCCTCTTGCAACGCCAAAGGAGAGCTCTGGTCACGCTTTGCAGGCTCAAAGATGCGTGCTTTCGGTGTTCGATAGCCAATACAGAGCAGACCGGCCCTTTCGCACCTTTGACAGCCTAGCGGACTTTCGTCGCACTTCACACGGCGTCTTTTGCAGTTTATACAACCTGTCGAGACTTTGTTGTGCTTGCGTCTTATGTGGGACTCGTGCTGATGGGTCGACATCTTGGAAAGGATATTCTTAGCACCCGACACTTGTGACAAATGATCCAGAGACATTTTGGCATGGGACGCAGAGGATGTACCGATGCAGAGACTCGAGGCTGAGAAGATTGGCACGCTGTGGTACGAATCACGCTACTAAACGACCACGCCAAGAAGACATTGGTAATCATGGAGATGATAGAGAACATCAGCCCAGGCAGAAACCTTGGCTCGTATTCCGATGCTTATTAACTATCCCGCCTCCAAAGACGCTACGGTACGAGCACGCTACTATACGATCACGCCAAGAATCAAACTCGCTGATGATAATGCCTCGACGTGCACATGAGTATTGGGACTGCAACCATTCATCACTTACATATAACCTTTTCGCCACGGTCAAACACATTCCTTCCAAGAAATCCCGAAACCATTTGGAGGCGTGATCGGTCCAGCAGCAAAACCCCAGCAAGACACAAAGCCTTGTACGTAAAGAGGATTTCAGGGGACACATGGATGGATATATAAACCAGCCCAGTGGCTCCATGACTGTCATGACCAAAGCAACCGCTTCAAGCGTACGAAAGCCTTCACAAAGTTCTTTGCATCTCCCAAGCAGGGGTGACAGCTCCATTTTCCCATTACACAAGAACCACAATGGTATCCAACAAATCAGCTTTCTTGGACGCTGTAGGAAAGCCTCTCCGCATCGCCGAATCTCCTATGCCAAAGCCCGGCGCCAACGACATAATTGTGAAGAACCATGCTGTCGCAATTAATACGGTCGACCCTGTGCAAGCCGACACTGGCTTCATGGTCAAGCAGTACCCCATAGTTCTGGGATCTGACGTGGCAGGAGAGGTCGTCGAAGTCGGCTCCAGTGTCACTAGATTCAAGAAGGGTGATCGCGTCGTGGGGCACGCTTGGGTGTTTCAAACTGGCAAGCCAGAAGATGGAGCGTTCAGCCTCTATTGTCGTGTGCCCGCCGGCAATGCTGCCATCATACCGAGCAACATCGAATACAACCAAGCCGCCATGCTCCCTATGGCCATCGACACCGCGTCGGTCGGTCTTCACAAGGAAGGCTACTTGGGGATCGACTACCCGAGCGTTGACGCAAAACAAAATGGTAAAGTCCTCGTCGTCTATGGCGGCTCATCATCTGTTGGAGCTGCTGCCATCCAGCTCGCAGTCAATGCAGGCTGCAGAGTCATCGTCACCTCAAGCTCCAAGAATTTTGACCTCTGCCTCGAATGCGGTGCTAGTGATGTCTTTGACTATAAAGATCCCAACGTCGCAGAGAAAATCGCAAAGGCAGTCGGCAAGGACAACTTCGTTGGCCTGTGGAATGCTATAGGTATACCAGAGTCCTTCGAGGTTGTGATTCCAATCATGCAGAAGCTTGGCGGCGGATTCGTTGCGAACACCAAGCCACCAGGAGAGCTGCCTAAGGACATCGAAGCGAGGTTTGTGCTGGGGATTGATAAAGCTACGTGGCCGGTTTGGGAGTCAGGCTTTCTTACAGAGGCGCTTGAAAGTGGGAAGCTGAAGTGCCTGCCGGAGCCGATAGTGGTAGGAAAAGGTCTGGAAAGTTTGCAGCAGGCTTTTGAGGTCCGAAAAGGTGTTATCAGTGCTCAGAAAGTAGTGGTTGAATTGTAGCGCGTAATTGTATGTCGGTTTCAGAAGACTCAATGGTCACCACACAAATCTACAATTACTACTCTCACCCAACTATTCAAGATAGTAAAAGAGAATAATGTGACTATTAGAGTAATGGGCTTACCGCAGGTTATGAGGATAATCGATCTAGAAATAAAAAAAGACGGAATAAAGGAAATAATCCCGTTTATAGTAGTATAAGCACTAAACAATATCTTAATTCTTAGCTTGCTCAGTCTACCGAGTTGAGTATGACAAACGTGGAAGCTCGACAACGAGCAATAGCAAACCCGGCACTATTAGCTTCTATTCTCCTCATGGAGGGAGCATTCCCATTGATATCCCGCAGTTCGGTTAACAAAATCCAACTCCCTGAGTCCCCATCTTACAACGACCCCGTCTCTTTAACTTAAGTTGAAATGGAATAAAAAGGTGATTTATGGTCTGATTTTCGAGGTACAGTAGAATCATGTATGTGAAATAGCGGTTTGGCGCGCAAGCTCTCCTCTTTAGCTGACACGCTACATTTTTTCTTAACGGTTATTCTGACTCGGTTTCAGAAGCTTGCTAAATGCAGTCAGACTCGTAGCGCGGACCTCTTGTAATTCCACGCTGACAGCTCGGCAGTGTTTTACTAGTGCGGACATGGATTTATATTGGATTCATGCGGGTCGGCCAAAGTCCACTCACAGTCGTAATAATAGGGAGTCAGTCTTAGCTCCTCAAGTAGCCCGGCTATCATGTGGAGTAGAGTGTAACGATAAGTGACTTCTCGTAGAGCTGACAAGACATAGGTCACCAAATGATAGGAATAGATGGCCTATGAGTACTGTGTATGTCTCAATGTTGGTGGTTGTATTTAGCAAATCAAATTTTAGTAGAAAATAAAAGAGGCTGAATGTGTGGAATAATGGAATGGGTTTATATCAAACCGTATGGTTACACCAAAACCTTCGCTTCGAGCTACTAATCAGTCGGCCGTGATGAATATACTCGTCTAAAAATGTAGATATTCAGATGAGAACTAACTTATGAGGGATTTGGTGGGCCACAGTCAAGCCCCAACTTTGAACTCCTCAAAAATACAGTTCCCGAATGACCTTTCATCAGGAACCTAACTCCTTAACTTTGAATTCCCAAGTCCAATCCCTAATTTGCGAGGCCCGAAAGTCAACACCAAAGGAACGGCGTAGGGTCCTCTCCCGTGATAGCAGCCAACATCTCCCACTCGCCGACTAGAGCAATGGCAAGCTTTTCCGTGATGAGCAGAACTTTCATCTGCTTGACAAACTTATACACGGCGTTTACCTTGCTCAACTCAACATCTCCGCTGCCATACTAACTCTTGTACATTCCTCATAAACCAGTACTACAAGAAGTTCAAATTCCAACGACGACATTCCTTCTCCGCGGGACCAAACATTAGTGGTGTTGCTTTCAGCGGGCTATATTACATTTGTGCCTCTTCATTGAACACGGACTAACCGGCATATTTTCTTTCTACGCTCCAGGTAGGCCACAAAGATTGAGGACTGTGTTTCTCATAAATTTCACATGCTCAACTGGTGTCATTTCCCTAGGCTGAAGTTCTCGCGACTTGAGTCTCAACTAAAATGTCTTTCAGTGAACGATGTGGCCTAATTTCGTTCGACTTCATACTGTCCATCTCAATTGCTGAAATATGAACTTCATTCGCAGGGATTTGAGCTTCGCTGCTGTCACGAGGTATACTGCCGCTGGGATTGAGCCGATTCCAGTCACGATACAGACTCCGCTTCGAATGGCCTGGGTAATTGGCTCTTTCTGAAGTTCTTTGCTCGGACATGTCCATGGTGCCTCTTACTTTCTTGACTGCCTGTGCTAGAACTCCGTAAACAATTGGTAGATTGGCACACAGTATGCCACCGCATGGCTCCCAAGCAGAGAGAATACCGAAGGAAGTTTCATCCCCTACGGAGCAACATCATCAGCCAATTCAGAAAAGCAAGAGCAAAGTAGGCCCTTACAAGTATAATCGACAGATGCAACTCCAAAGACGAAAGAAAGGCGAGCAGCGCTGATTGCGCATGTGCCTAGACCAATAGAGAAGAGGAAGCAAAGACCGATCTTTTTGTCTCTTGAGGCTTGTAGTCCAAGAATGATCGGGATAGGCAAGGCGAAAATCCAAATGTCGGTGACGAGGTTAGTTATGTTGGTAAAGTATGTGAAAGAAAGAAGATCGATGCATTTGCCTTCAGCATCCCCCCAAAATGCTTGAATAGGTCGACAACTGAAGCCCAACACAACCTCCATCACGATAATCCAGGCCACTACAAACACAGCTGTTGCGATAACAAGCCAACGAAATATATTTTTCGACGAGAAGAGGCGGTAATACAGCGCTAGAACGGATAGCTTCGTGCATCCAATGGCAACATCGTAGAAGTGGCTGAAGATGTAGTCGCCCTATCCTGAAGGTTAGTCTGGTCTTTCCCTCAGCGTACATATACGTGGCGACCCTGGACACTGACCATCTGGTACATTCGAAGATCGTATGGAGTCAAAGCCTGTATGTGACGTCCAAGCCCATAAGGAGCCCCTGCACCAATGTTCAGTCAGTATTTCTCTTACAGTGTTGATCGAAAGTACGAACCATACACCAAGCCAGAAATACATTCTGCGACCGCTACAATCTGAATGTTCGAAATCAGTTCTGTATTTCCTCTCTTCACTTCAAGTACTGGAACAAGCTAAGAAAAGCTGGAAGTTGATGATATGGGTAAGGCGCAAGTCGAAGCTTACTGTAGCAAATATCATGAGATAATCATCAAATCCCACACCCGAATCCCCACGCCGGCGCAACTTGGCCCATATCCTGATTGCTGTGCTGGTAACCTCGAGCGCAATGGGAATGGAGTAGAAAGTGTCTAACAACGGTGCTTTTGACTGAGCCAGATAACTTGCACTATACGTCGTATTTGCAATCATTGTCGCAGAGGTCAGCAATGGAGGGTGCTTGTAGACTGTGGATCTCAGCGACCTGCCATTTTTCAGTGGGACTCCCCGCAGTTTATCATTCGAAGGGTCTCATCTCCAACCCCTTTCAAAGCTACTACGCTTTGCAATGTACGGAGTATCTAAAAGCGTACGGATGGCGCGGATAGGAAGAAATCAAGGCACATCTGCAGAGGAGCGTCATCCTTGACCACCCTGTTGACCTGGCGCGGCCCAGGAGACGGGTGAGCTGCAACTTGTTGCGTAGCTTCGCTGGAGATTCCTGAAGAGCTTAGTACAGCCGTTGATGGCTATATCCGTTCAGGCGAGAACGCCAAAACTTAGCATCTTCTAACCTTTATTTTGCTTTTGAAACCACACAAAACTTATAATACAACCCTAGTAGAACGAGTTGTGATTTAGATATTCATTTTGTACTTTACAAAGCGACTTCCATTTCAATGTGTTGTGTGGCGGTCTATACCTAATCAACATTTCTGTCAAAAAGGCGTTCCTGGCCGCGGTTGAACGGGATATATCCTAATATCGACATACCCTCGAAGTACCCGGCGCTACTGCTGGGATCCAAATCCTTCTTGAACAAGGGGGCGGGGAATCCTTCGGTCCCCGATCATCTCGAAACTGATCTTCAAAACCATTCTCTTCCACTTACCTTTCAACCCACACGTTACGATCATGCGGACTACTACTAGGAGCCTGCTGGTAGGAGCTGTTGCAGCTGCTTGTGTCACAGAAGCTGCACTCTTGCCTCGTTCTACAGGCCCGATTGTCGAGCTTGGCTACGCAACATATCAGGGCTCTTTTGACGACACGTTTGGCCTGAACGTTTGGAAGAGGTGAGTAGAGTCCAGTGGATGTTTGTCCGAAGCAAATCTGCCGAAGCATCGTCTTTTCCCAAAGATTTCTTCCCAAAGTCTTTACCCTCATCTCCCCAGGGATCCCCCCATACTGACTGTGCCTACTTCCCACAGCATCCGTTATGCGCAGCCACCAATCGGCAATCTGCGTTGGCAAGCTCCCCAAAAGCCCCTTGCCATCAATAGCAATGAAATCACTCCAGCCATCAATCAACCGCCGCTCTGTCCGCAAACAGGTGCATTTGGCACTCCAGCTGTTTACGGTTTCAATTCTGGCCTGGGCAACGAGGACTGCCTTTACTTGAATGTATATGCTGCTCCAGACGCTGCGAATCTGCCTGTATTTCTCTGGATTCGTGAGTTGCTTTGATTCTTGAAACCTACAGTGCCTAATCAGTTCCTAACACCACGCTCGCAGATGGAGGTGGCTACTCAGACTTTGGAGCTGAGTATGATCCAAGTGTACTAATGAATACGAATGGTAACGGCTTCATCCATGTCGAGATTCAGTACCGATTGGGCGCATTTGGCTATCTGTCCTCCCCAGACATCAAGAAGCAGGGCCAACTGAACGCTGGCCTCTTGGACCAGCGATTTGCCCTTCAATGGGTGCAGGAACATATTTCCAAGTTCGGTGGCGATCCGACTCGTGTTACTATGGGCGGCGAATCGTCTGGTGCAGGCTCTGTTATGTATCAGTCCTTGGCGTATGGTGGGAAAGACTGCGACCTCTTCAACAATGCGAGTATTCCATTACTCCAACTACCTTCTCCTCTTGCAGCTAGGGTTTAGCTACTGACAATTACACTTACAGATCATCGCTGCTAGTCCGTATCTGCCGGCAATCTACAACTATAACGACCCTGTTCCCACCGGAAATTACGATGACTTCGCACAACACGCTGGCTGCGGTAAAGGTTCTTCCACATTGAGCCACTACCCGAGCACTTTCGACTGTCTTGTTGCCGCCGATACTGTGCTTCTGCAAAACGCGAGCGGTATTGTGTCGACCACTCGAGGCTTCTTTGGCAGCTTTGGATTCTTGCCTGTCCTTGACGGCGACTTAATCCAAACGCGACCATCAGAACAGCTTCTTTTGGGACAAGTCAGCGGACATCGGCTACTTGTAGGGGTAAGTACTAATCTAGTTCTCCACATCTGGATGTGTAGCAGGGATGCACTGGCACTAAATTTGGCAACAGAACAACGCAAATGAAGGTGTCCCACTCAGCGACCCCACCATAAGAACAAGAGCAGAGTTCGATGCATATGTCTCAACAGCGTTCCCGAATTTTAATCAGGTAGATAAAGCCTTGCTTGATGCCATATACCTAGTTGCCGAATCTCAGCCGGGTGACGATGGAGTGCGGTTTGACACACTTGGCAACACTGGTCCAACTGCGCTCACCGAATCCGGATTAGCGACCGGTATCCAACAGACGGTGTTTGACATCTTTGCGGAGTCCACCTTTGACTGCCCGGGATATTGGATGGCCGAAGCATTCAGTCTGGGTTCTCGCCAAGCTTGGAAATATCAGTACTCAGTTGAGCCAAACTACCATGGGGCAGATCTCAGTGCCTATTGGGCCGTGAACGCGACGATACCAAATGCGGACTTCAGACACGCCTTTCAAAAGATCTGGGGGAATTTTATCATTCACAATAACCCTAGTATCTCCCTCACAGACGCCAGTGCCAATTTTGCCAACGCTACCGTCCCAACTGCAGGGCCTGGCGCCAAGACAATCCTCTGGCCTAACTACTCGATTTTACAACCGCAGCAACTTGACCTCAACACTACTGGTGGTATTGTAGAACTGGTAACAGTTACGGATGATTTGAGCTACAATGAGCGGACAGGCAGTGGCATCGTTAACAAATTCAGGCTAATTGATGCATTTACTTGGGAAAGAGGTCGCGGGGCTCGCTGCGATTTCTGGCGCGCTGTATCGCCGAATGTGCCTTATTAGATGGAGATAATATAAAACTTTCAAGTAGACGTGGGTGCTCACTTGTAATTTAGAAAGAATGTACATATATTCTTCAACTCCTTACCAAAAGTACAAACGTATAACTCTTCAAACAATTTGCAATCGAAATAAACAGAGAAATAAATGCTACCAAGTTTGGAAAGCTTAGTAGAGCCGAAGTATAATTCCAAATTAAGGTTGAGGTAATAGCAGCTAAGCCCCTAAACTCAGAAGATGGATTTCGTTTCTTATCTATAATATATTCTAACAAAGATAACCCACTGTAAGGCGTTTACACAAGATTCTTAGCAAGTATTCAGGAAATCATTTTTCTCAGTAAGCGCAATCTACTTATACCAATTTTGTTTTAACCTTGGCCTGCTTGTCCACGCCGTCCGTTCTTGGCTCCTGGAATTGAACAGCGCCGTCTGACTGAGTTGATTCTGACCACGAGAGAGGAGAGCTTACGATCTTTCTGGATCAAAAAGGTAAGATTGGGGCTCTCGCCCATAGAAGATATCAAGAGGTCTGTAAATAATTCACTAACGAGAACATGCGCTCATTTGTAATATACACAATGCAATAGAAGATATAGTTCCAGTCCTTGCAATTCCTCACTACGCTACTCTCGCTAATCTACTAGGCATGCCCCTCAGCACGTTCCGGCAGATTCATCGGTCAGCTAGCATTATGACAGTCGCACTCACCATCTTCCACGTACTATTTATGATGGCCTTATAGCCCTCCTTTCCATTAGACCTGTCCCAGAACCAGTTCGCAGTCATTGTACGTACTCCTTTGCTCACAATTCACTTCTGGCACTCTGTGCAGGGGTATCGTCACTAGGGTTCATTATTCTCCTCTCTCTCTGCCTTCTATAGAGTATCCTACAAAATCTTCCTCCGTTCTCGTTCTGCTCGCTCATCCGGTTAAGGTAAGGCAGCTCCCGCCGGTGCCAATGCGACATCCGCTGCTACTGAAGCCTTATTAGCAGCTGGCGGAGCAAAAGCGGTTCCCGTTGCCCCAACATCTGCATCAGCTGCCCCAATTGTAAGTACCACAGCAGCTTCCGTCCTCCCCGCCAAAGTCGCAACATCTGCCTCTGCAGCAGCAGCTCCAGCATCACGAACGCCGGGACGATTCAAGTCGAAGTGATTACCTTCTTCTCATTTACCGGCTCCCTTGGCGCCCCAGCACCAGGCGAAACCGCTTCCCAAACTGGCAGCTTTTTCGTTCTCGAAAGAGGAATTCTTCGACCTCCCATCAGCTGCTTCAGCGGCATGCGGGCATCAAGTCGATACATGCACTTCGCTTTCTGGCGCTGCCTTCTCAGGCATCGAATGTGTGGACCAGATGAACGTCTATCAAGGCGTTACTCAAAGCGCGAGCATAACTACTTCTACACCTGCGACCTCGACGCAAGTTGCTACAATTCCTATTACTGCGACGAGTAATGTTGTGGCTGCTATTATAAGCGCGGCGAAGGGAAATACTACTGTTATTCGGAGGATAGATGCGAGGAGACATCGGTTTCGGTTTTAGATTTCAGTCTTGGATAGTAGAAGGGGGGTTGAGAAAAAGAGAGAAGGGTAGAGCATTAGGCAGGGTTACAGGTAATAAATAATTGAGATTGGTAAAGGGTTGAGTCGAGAGAAAGCAAGCAGGCTTACTACTTGTGTAAGATACACTCTTATGAATGGTTTCTTAGTCCAATAATGCAATATGTTGAATGTGTCGTTTGTTAAGTAATTTGGATCCCTATTGTTATTCGCAGAAAAAAACTACAATGTGAAACCTAAGATCGACGTGCTAGAGTCCTGTTTGCTTCGACAGCCCAGTCATATTCACTTAGACCAGGAGTCCTATTCCAGAAGAGGAAGGCAACGGATGAGACGGGGGGCAACCCAGCTGCCGTTTAGTTCAAAAGCCATCCCAGAGCCACACTGAAGTCTCGCAGTTCAGTGAGAGGACTTAGGACTGGATCTGTAAGAGTTGATACCGCTATTACACTGTTATTACTTCGTGCCCTAGTGACCATTGCATCCCGAGTATAAATCGTCGTAGTTGTCGTTACATTCGGGTAAGGCCCGGTATCGCGACATTGGCCATAAAGAACTCCCTGGGAGCAAACGAACACCCTTGGGAAATGAATGGTTAGCTGAGGAAAATGGAGCGCAGAAACTTGAGAAGACGATTTGAAAATTACAGTACCTGCAATGATTGACTTGTTCTGAACAGAACTTTGAGCTATACACAGCTTTAATCCAACAATGAACTCCTCGCTTCTATATGCGACACAATCACTAGGATCAAATTTATCTCCACTCTTCAATGCCTCGTTGAACTCAACCTGACTGCAAGGGGAGCTATGCACAACGACTATCGGATCTAAGTTTGACGAGGGTGGAACTGGATTGATAGACTATACACCGCCGGGTAGAAGATAAGAGTCGCAAGTGTTGCTGTCAGGAGAGCAATTGATAGGATCTACACTTGTAGAGAACTGCGGGTTGATAAGGAAAGTACTTGCTATCGTAAGGGTCCAGTATGAGATGCTGTTGTTGACTAATCGTAAAATTGGATCCACGAAAGCGCCATTGAAAGAACCTATGCCAGCTGTGACATTAAAGGTCACATCTGCTTTGTAAACCATCCCAAAAGAGGTATTGACTATGATTTGTTAATGGAAGGCTTCGCATGTTCACAAGAGATTCCGTCCAACGAAGCTTTGTGAACAATCTGTCGCTCCACCTCGGACGTTCAAGACTGACCAAATAACACGATCCCTGAAACCCAAATGACTACGAGGCATATCACTCTACAAGTTTATCAGCATGGAAGATTCACACTATTGATGTGAGTTACCTTATCAGAGACCAGCTCCTGTTGGCCATCCTACATCTGCGGGTAGAGGCTAGCCTCAGTAGGCCAAGCAACAAGGTACTGGGCGATAAAGACATAAATAAAGAAAAACGCCTTTGGAAGTGCTTTTCAGAAGTGTCCATTCCAGGATTTCGATCGTCTGAGCGATAGTAAAAGTAGTGCATGTAGACGTAGCTTTTTGGAGAGTGTTCAGAGTGGCCAAACCAGAGCTAAAGCCCAGCCAAGAAGCAACTGAAGAACTGCTTCCATGCTTGAAAGAGTCTTGTGGGAATGTCGTTCGAGAAAACCACATAGTTACAGCGAAGGATATGGTTGTTAAAAGCAGGATAAGAAGGTGTAGCCGGTCCTGCATGAGTGTTTCAAATACGCTGTGTACACGGACTGAGGTTAAGTCATCAAATTTAATTGCCTCGAGCTTTTTGGGCGATGCCATAGTGGTTCTTCACTGAGATTTTAAAGGCAGATGTTGGGCAAGGTCATTATTCCCCAGAACTAAGAAGGGCAGACAGACTGGGTCAAAAGATCATAGTCAGAAAACATTCGTTCCGCAGGCAAATTCTTCGGAGCCTGACCAAGACGATAACGAGCAGGCCCCATGGGGGCACTGCTGACTCGGTGTAACAACTATGCGGGTTTTTGAAAAGAGGGGAGAGTTTTTTGTCCATGCTGCTAATTGCGGCTGAGCATACTTATACTCTTCACGGCATTGTATTCTGTCCCATTAAGCTTGTTAGGCAGAATTGTCTCACGTCTCGATTGGACGCAATAGCCTTAACGAAAACCTGATTCTATGTTAGAAAATGCCACAAAGCAAGGATTGTGGCAGCTGAAGAATAAGCTATCTACTCCGATGAATTTTGAACTTGATGATCTTTGACAAATGCTTTGTATCGCATTTCAATCATGATCTAGAACTAGTTATACCAAGACGAGAATATCAAGCAGTTTTACATTCTTTCTGTACTTCTAACTAGCCGTAAATACAAAGAGCTTCGAACCCTCAAGAGAGAGGAGAGAAGGATAGATTAATTCTGTGATCTATCCAGGGCTCTAGACATCCTGGCCAAAGACTCAGAGATGATATATAGCAAGCTTGTCCTGACCTTTAAAAACAATCCTTAACCTCCGCAAACTGTTATTCATAAACAGAAAATGTCTTCTGTAATGCCGGAACTCTAGCTATGGCAACTCGAACAGAAAACCGTCTTTGTTTATAGTCCTTGTATGTATTCTGTCAAACATGATCAATCTTTAGTTAAGTGGTTTGCTTGAAAATTAGGGTGTTTAATTCGATCTACGGGGATTAATAGTAGCCAAAGTAATCTAGTAGAAGTAATAGCTAACATTTAACACATCTTAGGCAATAGACGTATTCTAATCTGATCTCTCCTCCCGTTCGGGGGATTATAGAAAAGATTACTATCTCAATAAAATTCCTTTACATCGTCCTGGCAGATATCCCCAAACCTCTTCCCTGTGCATAGCGTCTATAGACCTTCTAAACAATACTATATTACCACGGTAAATTGACCCCACAGCTGGACAATAATCTATTATCTCTTTTCCAATCCCATCAAACTCCAAATCCCATCAAACAACTGCTTTTAACCCAGCTTCAATAGCTCTATTGCTCCAATACACTCTGTCGATCCGCCTGACTTCACGTCGTAATGCAGATACCCCAAGATTGCATTGATCAAACACGATGAATTTCCTGCAGTTGGCCTCTGGGTATAAATCTATTCCCTTCACTACTAACGCAACATCCGAGTTAGGAATTTAGAAGCTATCGCAGCGCGTGATCGTATTTAAGAATAAAATTTGCCTTGCTCTGGCCGAAAGCTCGCAGACCTCCTGTCACACCTAGCGTTGCATTCCGTCGGGTTTTGGTGATACGGTGAGCGGAGGAAGAAACTTCGACGATGCGCATGTTACTTTTCCGTGCCTCTCGTTCACTTGTACGCAGGGTAGGAGGGAGGATAAGAAGAAGCTACCGCAAAAAAAGGCCAAAGACATCAATATCGAACAGACTTCATATCCCTAGACAGTGACGATGCCGGGATCTGTATACATGATCCCAGCATTGTGAATGACAGTATCGAAAGGCTTTACCTTACGAGAGGAGAGTTTCTTTACTACGGTCTCTTAGCACTAGGACGATTATTAAAGTTGATAAGGAGGAAGACTGGCTCGCCGTTCCTGGAGGGATTAGCTAGGTGAAGGCATCTGGGAATGATGCTTCTACTATACCCCCTCCCCCCTGAACAAAGCACATTTGTGGTCCACCTGTTTTGCCTTGTTTTGCCTAACCTTTCAGGTTATTTTGCCGCGAAATCGACTTCAATCCTACCGAGAAGCTGTAAGGCAGAAAATGCCCACAAACGTACTTTGTTTAGGGAGGGGGAATAGTATGGGGGAGGCATTTGTTTGGTAAGGGCCTTCGCAACTTCAAGAACAGGCAGGAATAACGTCCGCAATGGCTGGTCAGGCATGTCTTTTCCTCCGTTTATGCTAGACTAGGAAGAACGTCTCAGCAAGAGACATCTGATGAGTGAGAGCAAGGCTCTTGATCAATTGGTAGTTGAGATGAGTTGCGGGACAAGTGAGACTTCAGGGGAACGAAGAAGCGGCTTTAGGCTCCGAATCTTTTTTGATCTTGTCGCGCAAGAACCGATAAAAATAGGAAAAGAAGCACATTACTTATTACGCGACAAGAATAACGCAA
Organism: Hyphodiscus hymeniophilus; assembly: GCA_016508695.1. Classification (NCBI taxonomy): domain Eukaryota; kingdom Fungi; phylum Ascomycota; class Leotiomycetes; order Helotiales; family Hyphodiscaceae; genus Hyphodiscus; species Hyphodiscus hymeniophilus. The sequence goes on along the minus strand of VNKQ01000001.1, from coordinate 2,730 downwards.
ATTTGAGGAAAAGAAGTAAAAGCTATTATTATTATATAATATAATATTTTGGATTTATATTACTTCTTGTATCGTTAATTTTTAGTATGATTTCGATCTTATAGTTAAGACCTTAAGAACTAGTAATGTACGCTAGTAATTACGTCTAAATCCCTCTCTTTTTCGCGCACTTTAATTATTTAATTATTATATAATTATTTTAAGACAAAACTAAATTGTTATTAGAGAAAGTATTAATTTATATACTTTAAATACTTTATAATATAAATAATAAAAGGTTAATTTTATTAAGAAAAATAGCGAGGGAAAATTAAAAAGGTTTCTTAGTATATCTTAAGGCATAAGATTCTAGGAGCTAGTAAAGGTATTAGCGCTTCTTAAGGCACAAGAATCAGGGGTTCGATAATTTGAGCATTCTTGCGACCCAAGATTTATTGGTTCTTACGCGACAAGATCAAAAAAGATTCGGAGCCTTAATAGTCTTTCTTACGCACTGGCTGGCGAACTCACGGCAGTAGTGGCTGGGTGTGGGCCGGCACACGTATGCGGGGCGAATCATATATTTATCTATTCTCCTTTTGGTTAGCTGTCAGCCAGTTGCATGATTCCGCCGGGATGGCGGAGCCCCTCTTTTAAAAGTCAAGGTATTTATTTCATCATATCCCGTCAGACAATCGGCATCTGGAACACGGGCCAGTACAAGTATATAAGATCCTCGAGACATCTGCCATTACGCTAACGGGATTCCCTTCTAATCGACACACCATCGTCAGAGTCACAAAACGCAATTATGGGTAATCAATGGAGCCAACTCTACCCGCCCGCTGCCCAATTGACAGAGAAGAATCTTCCTGATCAAGCAGGCAAGGTAAGGATATATTGCTTTGAAGCATTCTTTAAACCCCTCGAAGCTCTTCCCCTGTTCTCGACTGTACGATGCTCGATTGTGTGAACGACTCGGAATCAGCACGGAGCTTTCTCCCTTCATCGACTCCCACCGCTCACCTCAACAACATCCAGCTAATTGATATTCCAGGTCTTCATCGTCACAGGATCGTCGACTGGAGTAGGCAAGGAACTCGCGCAAATCCTCTACTCCCACAACGCGAAAGTCTACATCGCGGCAAGATCGCAAGAGAAAGCGACACGGGCCATTGAATCGATTAAGACTGCAAATCCAAAGTCCAGTGGTGACCTGGTCTTCCTCCACCTCGACCTCGACGATCTCACTACAATTAAGAAGTCCGCCGAAGAGTTTCTGAACAAGGAGAAAAAGCTGGACGTGCTCTGGAACAACGCAGGAGTCATGATTCCACCTCAGGGAAGCAAGACTAAGCAGGGATACGAGTTACAGCTGGGCACGAACAACGTGGCGCCCTTCCTATTCACCAAATTATTGACCCCGATTCTCGCAGCTACTGCGAAGGCCTCCGGGACGGGAGCCGTGAGAGTCGTCTGGGTGTCGTCGTCAGCTGCCGAGAGCTTCGCGCCCACCAATGGGGTTGATATGGGTAATCTGGACTACAAGAACGACAAGTCGGCATGGCACAAGTACGGCGTGAGCAAAGGGGGGAACGTCCTGCATGGCTTGGAGTATGCAAAGCGACATGGAGGAGATGGTATTGTCAGCGTGGTACGTTAAGCGCCTCTTATAGGAATTCCCACTCAACCAAAATGGGCTGAAATGCGTCAAAAATACTGGGAAGCTTTTACTGACAGTGGTCTACCTAGTCCCTCAACCCTGGAAATCTCAAGACTGACCTTCAGCGACACGTTCCGGGATGGCAGTTGATGATGTTCAACTTGTTGTTGTATACACCTATCCATGGGGCGTATACTGAACTCTTCGCTGGCTTATCGCCTGAAGTTACACCGGATAAGAATGGCGCCTGGATCGTTCCTTGGGGTCGCTTCATGCCGGTCCGAAAGGACCTAGTAGCAAGCAGCAAGACTAAGGCGGAGGGGGGTACTGGTACTGCGGCTGATTTTTGGGAATGGACAGAGGAACAGGTGAAGCCATACCTGTGAAGTTTCAGTTGGACCGGTCTTGTTTTACTGAAATTTCAGCTTCAAGGGTTCTCAAATTTGTATTAAGATTTAATTTCTCTTCTTCTAATGTTTTAAAAACCGCACGAGTTAGGACAAACTAGAAGAACGATTCTGGGGTTAGAGTTATAAAGATTATAACGTTTATCCCTATCTCTATATCGCCCCGGATCCTATAAAGTTCCTTACTAAAGGTTATATAAGCTAGAGTTATTTTTATCTTATAAAACGGCCCGTTCTTATAAATAGTTCTAATTACTAAATAACTCCCGGATAATTCTAATAGTTATTCCTACTAAACTTTTGCGTGGGGCTTGGGTAGGTTCCAAATTAATAGGGGGGTAGGTCCCAAATACGAGAACTTTGTATAAAGGTTCAAAATGGGACTTAGTCAAAGTACTCTATTTAAAAGCCTTAGGGCTAAACCTAAGAGTACAAATTAATGCGCTAGCTAAGCGCTATAATTAAGTAAAAAAGGTAAGTCAAAAGACTTAGATTTGAATTAATAAATAAGTATTCAAGAATCTAGTCGAATTTTAGTATTTCTTAAGAAAGAGGCCCGTATACAAAATAGGCAGGGGGGGGGTTTAGAATATATATCTAAGTTAAATATTTAAAATAATAATAAAACTAAAAAGAACTCATTTAGGGTTAGGGTTAGGGTTAGGGTTAGGGTTAGGGTTA